>JAQPZY010000033.1:0-30922 GCA_029931535.1 Margaritifera margaritifera | reverse complement strand
CCTGGAAAAGGTATAGACTATGGATTTAAAATCAACCCATACTCTGCCTTAATTCCATATTTTTAGGCATAATATGTAGAAAAGAACTTGTTTTTGTCTTCTATCGCACAACGTTTGATCCCTGGCAGCACATTATGCAAAGAATACACCGAGCTTACGTATTGCAGATGGCCATCCACTGACATTACCGTTTGCGTGTATTCCTCTTTTTATCACATTAGACCAATTTACTTTAAGGCTACTCCTATTCGGGATACTGAAATATAATGATAAAATGGCGTTCGAGATGGCGTCATGAACAACATCACTACTTTAATAAACTGACCCTGGGTCAGCCTCGTTTCAACTAGTGGTAAGGGTCACATTTTCGTCAGTTGTTGGCAGTGAGATTGATATAACAATTACTGGATCACATAGATGTTGAATCAAGCGGCACAGTTTCAAAAACATATAGGTTCCACCTATTTTATCGCCCTTGTCTGGCCATGACATTCAGTTTTCAGCAAGAATTTAATGTCCAGACAATTACAGGCCGACACAAATTTCAATTTATTCTTGGACATACTGCTGCATAATATTGTTACAAGCAAGGGGTCTCACTATCAAGTAAATCAACCAACATCTGCGCGAGTCGGGCTTTAAATCCATTCTTTCCCTTATTTTCAAGGACCTCAAGACAACAGTCCTTGTTAACTAAAGGGTTCTTAAACGCAAAAAATAGCACATACCCTAGGTTTATTACAATATTTCCATAGTTTGTAAAGGTGTTGTTAACAATTTTCCTTAAACTTCAATAGCTCACAAACAAACACTTTGGAGAATTACCACACAAGAGATACTCAGTAGATTTAACAGCACATGAAATTGCTAAACAGCTGTTACTCAGTAGAATTAACAGCACATTGAATTACCACACATATGTTACTTAGTAGATTTAACAGCAGGTGAAATTACCATGCAGGCGCTGCTCAGTAGATTTAACATCAGATGAAATTACAACATAGCTCTAATTCAATATATTTAACAGCAGATGAAATTACAACATAGCTCTTATTAAATATATTTAACATCAGATGAAATTACAACATAGCTCTTACTCAATAGATTTAACAGCAGATGGAGAATATGTAATTGGCCACCAACTGCATTTAATCTGATATAACGAGCGTGGGACTGTGTGTTGGCCTAGCCATCGCATCAATTCATCCACAGAAAGCACGCGGTTAAAATAATTAGACTGGATAATCCATGTATTAGTTGTTCTTTTCCTATGAAGGACCAGTTTTGTCTCAGATGTATATAAAAATGATGATAAGAAAAATGACCGAGTTTGTACATACAATTCAACTCAAGTTAGCTTTTTAAAATAAAATATATTTATCCTGTTCTTTTCAGGTGTTTTCAATTTTATGGTCAGTCAAGGTGCATCAAACAAACTATGCTTTTGAAAACACCTCAAAAGCGCAGTTAAAACAAGATACAACATTCCTGCAAGAAGTTTGTTCAGACAGTGGTGTTCTGAGCGAAGCATTCGTGACATCTGGTGAACAGTTTGTGTTGTAGACGTACGATCAAATCATCCGATAGAAAATAAAAAATCGTATCTCCACACGTTAATCAACTATCATTATATCCGCTAAGCAATTATTTCCGCCATTTCTCTAGCCTCACCATTGGGGAAAGAAACCTGAACCAAAGTCTGACCTTGAATTCATAAAACTTTCAAAGTTCAGACTGTAAAGTTCTTCGAAACTAAAGATCAGAGACGTTTTAAGGTATTGATGATACTTGCATTTCATTTGCACCTCTAGGCACTTTAGTCCAATACAATACATTCTTGCAAATTTTGAATGTTTTCGATAGTCTGAACAGTGATTTATAATGATTGCGCTTTTGAGTTAAAATGTGTCTTATACTTTAAACGTTTAATAAATTCTATGCCACTTAAAAAAAAATTAAAAATAATATATGTTTTTTTTTAAATGCTAAAAAGTTTGATGTATCTGTTTAGTGGTGTAATTATACTAATAAGACATAACTCATTTACGCATATATGGACCATTTTGTGTTAATACAAACTTACTGAATTTTAAACATTTATTTTTTTTTATTATTAAGGACTTTGGCATATATCCTACTTCCTTCTTGCTTGGGTCGGCGGGAGTTTCATCACCATCATCATCATCATCATGACATCATCCCCATCCCCATATAAAACAAGAACAAAATCAAGAAAGAAAAAACACAAGAACAAGAAACATAGAAGGAGGAGAAAACAATAAGAGAAATAAAGCAAAACAGGAGGAAGGAGTCTAATATAGAAAAGAGAAAACGACGGATTAGTAGAGGAGAAGAAAGAAAGAAAGAAAGAAAGACAGAAAAAGTACAGTAACAAGATCAAAGCGAGCTTAAGTACAACGGAAACATAGTAATAAACCAGATTTAGGAAAGAAAAATGGATATACCGTATGGCATGAATATGATGCAGATCCAAAGTACACTTGACATTGTTCATCCAAACTGAGCACAACCCCACCAATAGGTTCTGATCTGCTTGCCATGTACTCCGCATCGGTGAAAGAATGCTGAAGTGTGCATCTATGTGGTCTAGAAAAGGATTCAAGTTAAGAGCATTAGTCATGTTTTTACATACCTGCCTAGTTACCTACCTTCTTACATACATAAATGCATACATACATACATACATACATACATACATACATACATACATACATACATACATACATACATACATACATACATACATACATACATACATACATACATACGAGCCTCGACACGATAAAACGTACGTTCGGGCAATATAACGTCATTGTAAAAGTTGACGTCAAAGGAAATTCCAAAGTCATAACATTGTTGCATTATGCAATCAAAGTGTTGTACCTCTGTTAATATTCAAAATATTTGCTTGAAGAAAAAAGAAAAACAATAAAAAAAATTAGGAATGTTTACTCACCTTGCCGTTCATGCATAATATAGATATATCTTGCATGAATAACCAAATTAAATTTAACCTTACATTATATTTTTGGCAATATTCAGTAATCAGTCGTTTTTTGTTGTTGTTCTTGCTGCTGATATTATTATTATTGTTATTGTTTTTGTTGTTGTTGCTGTTGATGTTGTTGCTGTTGTTGTTGAAATAAATTCCCCGGGCAACACACGGAACATGTTAGTAGATTTTTGGAAAAAAGACACAAATTGAATTTAAACATTCATTAAGAGTAAACATGTAACTAATGATTGTTGATCTTTGAGACATCAACGGTTGTATACCTTTAACAACTTTAGAAAGAGGATATAAAAAAGATAAACTTTATTTGATCGATATGCCAAATGGTCATTTTATCATTTGATCTTTGCCATAGCAAATAACCTTTGCAGAATCCTCAAAAGCTTATAAAACGTCCCATACAATATTTATTTGCAACATTATATGTACTTTAGTAGCAAATTTGCAACAAATGCATTAGTTTAAGACGAGACATTACCCCAGTTGATACAGGAATTGTGTCATGGAATTTATGCTGCAAGAGGAAAATGTGTGTCGGTTTATTCCCGTTGCATTATGGAGGGATGCGGTCATTATGTATCCATACGAACAAGAACCAGTTGTGGGATCATGACTTGCTGAAAGGCTGAAATAAATAAATAAATAAATAAATAAATAAATAAATAAATAAATAAATAAATAAATAAAACACTTCTTGTTCCTTAAACACAAATTACTCAAACAGCAAAAAAACGTGAACGAAATATTTTGGTTTCGCAGCATTTTAACTTTTCGAATTTCTACTTTAAATAAATTATATCGAATCTTCAGAAAAGGAAACAAAGATATCATCAATGGAACTTATCTCGAATATCCACGATTTTAAAGCACACGTTGGGCTAGGAGATATTCCACATCGCTCTGTCAATCCAAATTCCTTTATGGAACATTTTTCTGTTTAAAGAAATGTATAATCGTTTGACCTAAATTGTACTGAGAATTAAAGTTATGGTCCAACCACATCTGGTCACTGAACAGCAAGGGTTCTCTAGGTGCGCACATATTTATTTTATCAGTCCACATTACTTCATTACTTCGGACGTCTATAAAATGACACTTGAATGCCATGTCTAAAGATTGGATATGCATATGTATAATATATATATATATATATATACATATATATATATTGAACTTTAAACATAGCTTTGACAAGTTTTAATATTTTTACACTTTGCATGCAAAAATAAAGGAATCGGCATTTTATTTTATTTCGATTCAGGATACCATAACAACTGTATTTTTCATTTCTAGAGGAGATTTAAACTGATTTGAAATGACTAAAAGATAAATAGAGATTTTGTTTTAGTGTGGATTTAAATCGATTTAAAATGACTCTAGAATGAGGACAAAGTGTGTTTTAAAAGGCATTTAAAATAGTCATTAAAAATTATTATAAAATAAATACCCATTGAGTTTTTGAAGGATTCTAGAGAACTTGTAAAATGATTAAAAACTGATTTAAAATGACTGCAAGATGAATGAAAATTGTATTTTAGAGGGGATTAAAATTGATTAAAAATGACTCTAGAACGAATTAAAATTGGACTTAAATTGGTTTAAAATGAATTTAGAATGAATATATATTATGTTTTAAATGGGATTTAAAATCATTAAAAAATAAATATGAAAAATAAGAAATATAATACAATATCGCATTCAATATTAATAATGAAACATTTAACAGTTCTAATGTTTAATACACCATGAAATATAATAAATAATCAACATATTATCCAAATGGATTTATCTAAAAGTAGCGAAGACATAATTCACAGTCTTTTTCAACTTGTTAAATTAGAAAAAAATTGATTAAATAAAAATAAATTGTAAAAAATACCATCGAAATTTGACCGACTAAGTAATTTAATAGTTTCATATTTAACTAGAAATATATTTTTAAAAAATAAAACCTAAAATGTATTATCTGATCAATTTAAAAAACTTAAGATTAGACCAAAATAAAAGAAAAACAAAACATAGCGAAATTGTTAAATAAAACAATTTCAAAGTATTACATTTATGTAACAATAAATTAGAAAAAATACCACTATTATCATTAAAGAAATGACCAATTTAAATTATTGACAGCTGTAAACGGACAAGCTAAGAATAAACAATCAACAGCTAGGTGAATTAAAATTGGATGATTTATATCATGTATTTTGTAAAGAAGATAACGAAAAAAGTAGACGAAAGTATTTTAAAATTAATATAATATTATATATGACAATGAACAAGAATATGCAAAAAATTACTATTTTAAAATTAAGATATGGTTTGAAAACAAATGTTTTTAAGTTAGATAATACAAAAAATATGTTGATGGAAAATAAAATATACATGTGGCAACAAAAAACAAAATTGTATTATTAAATCAAGTAAGAAAAAAACTTAGTTTTTTCTTATAATATAAAAAAGATTTAAAAAGTATTTTTAAAAATAAGTACAAAATTCACCGGTTATTAATAATCTAGTGCAATTAATCATATTATATTTGGGTAATAATAAAATAAAATATTAGATAGGAAATTATTCAGTTGGTTTATTTACGTGAATTAAATCTAGCAGCAATAAATTAAAAAGATACCCAAACATATTGGGAACTTGATTAATCTACATGATTTATGTTTTGGGGATTATAGAATTTCTGTTATTCGAAAAAAAGCAAAAAACATTAATTTTGCAATCTAATAGATCGAGAAAATTACCGATAGAAGAGCTGAACAATTGAAAATTATTTATATTACATGTAAGCGATAATTTTATTGAAATATACCATAGAAATAATAACAAAAATGGTTTACAATGGATGGATCAAAATATCTAAAGGAAGATGAGCTTAGTATAATAATAAAAATGAACAAAGAAGTACAGAAGCAGATAAACATTTTTCAGATTAGATTAAATTTAAAAAAGATTTAAAGTAGAAAATATGTTTGGTATAAATAAATGATATGGAAATATTTTTTAGAAAATATGAAGGAAATTATCAAATGAAGATATATTATATCAGCTTGAGCAAAATGTTGATTGGAATAATGCTTTTGAAACAAAAAACAACTTAAAAAATCCGATTTATGTTGTAAATACTGCATCACGTCATGAATATACATTTTTACCTGAATATGTTGATTATCATGATGATAAAAATAAAATTAGAGCAAAATCCATAAAAAACAATAAATATCACAGTAAAAAAATATTAGATAATTATGAAACAATACATAATAAGAACTTCAACAGAGAACAAATAACAAAAGTACATAAGAAAGTTTCAAATGCCATTAATTTAATTTAAAATAAAGTCAATATAATAGTAAGAAGAGGAAATCTATAAAATTGGAATATGTTTTTCTAGTTAAAGACAACAATATTTATATAATAATATTCCATCAATTAAAACCAAAGTAATTAAAAATTATAAATTACCGTGGAAAGTATCACTTGAGGATTTTAAATAATTATATAATGGCAGTTTTTTATCACTAATATAAATTATTTTAATTTTATTATTTGTTTGTACTTTATTGATTTTTTTTATTTAGATAATGAAGTATTGTCATTATTTTGTTTGCTCAATTTTACAGATATATCTACTGAGTGATCAGTGTTAAGATTTCATAAAGATTTGTAATATAATATATAATATTCTAAGTTTTAAAATTATTTGCTTCGTATGTGTACAATATAACCTCTGCCATAGTTATGTATTATATAGTTACATAATATACAATGAGTTATGCAATTTTTAGAAGATCACTTGAAGGTAAAGAATCCATTGATATTGAGACTAATAAATTTGTTAATAGAAATATAATTACTTTCTTTAAAAGAGGTTTAAAAATGCTTAAGTAGAGGTGATTTGGATCCAGGTGGGAATGAGATGCAGCGCAATTTAGATGTCAATACTAGTAGAATTGTAAAATAAAGGCAAGCTGAAAAGGATGATGATGCTAAAACGAAAAACAAATATGCTGATGACCATTATAAATACTTAAATAATCCAGCTACAAATATAGATGATTTCAAAAAGAATGCAGATGGAGAGTTAAAAACGCATGCCAATGAAATTAAAGAGTATGCTGATAACGATATTTAATAAAAGATATTGATGGTCAAATTAAAAAAATTAAAGGAAGTTATGTATTGAGAACTGGTGATTTGATATCATGTGATTTGATTTTAAAAGCTGGAGAACTTGAATCAGTAACTCTTAACCGTGTTGATATCACTAACGCAAGAAAATCATTTACATTAAAATTGGGTAAAAATGAAAAACGATAAAATGAGATCATAACAATAATCCGATTAACATAGTAGCACCCGACAGTTGTTAATCAGAACAGATGAACACAGTATAGTGAGGTTCGGGACAAGTAAGGAGGCTATAAGCAAATTTAATATCGATGATCATGTGGTAGATAATTTTATAAAATATGTTGCAAGAGGAGAAAAATGTAACTAATAAAACGTATGCAGATCAGTGGGGGTGCTCAAATTCGTTATTATGCTCAAGAAAACTATTTAAAAATAAGTGGTGAAACAGTTACGTGAAATACTGACATGGAGTAATTCAATTACAAATGTAAAATACCCTGAATCAGAATCTGATATTATTAATATGCTTGTAAAATTAATTCAAAACTTTAGTTTGATTCAACAGATATTAAAAATTAATAGAGAATATAGAGACATATAATAATTAATGATCATGAATATGAATTTTTATTAACAAAGAATCGAAATATAAGTATAACAACATTAGTTTTAACAAGAAAAATGGATGACATCTGCAAATGGTGGAAATGCTGAAATGAAAACATCAGTTAATATTTCTATTCTAAAAAACAGATTAATTCTCAAATAATGTTTACTTGGGTAATGAAAGGTGAAACTGAGAAGGATAGTAGCATACTTTATGATAAAACCGTACACTATAAATTTAGGAGATAGTGATATTGGATGCGGACAAAGATTAGTTAAACTCAAAATAACTATTACTAGTAGAGGGCAATCCATAGCAATATATGTTGCAAGTGATACTATGAATATTGTCGCCTTCTAGAAAGAAGAAGGAAAATGTTTACTTAACGTATAAATAATATTTGGAAAATTAGATGATGTTAATATAGAACTTGATAAAAAATAAATGATATTCAATCTTTAATTCTGAAATCCAATATTTGTATTGTTACCAATTTTCCATACATGCAAATTATGATATTCCAGAAGGAAGAATATCTGGTATTAATGAAGTATAAAATATACTCTCATTGAAAAAAC
Organism: Margaritifera margaritifera; assembly: GCA_029931535.1. Taxonomy (NCBI): domain Eukaryota; kingdom Metazoa; phylum Mollusca; class Bivalvia; order Unionida; family Margaritiferidae; genus Margaritifera; species Margaritifera margaritifera. Next base: position 22,563 of record JAQPZY010000033.1, on the reverse strand, counting down.
CTTAAAATCTGCATTCCGACAAACTGCAACGCCTTATGAAGACTCAACTCTTAGTATACCTTTCAGTTTTTATTCTACATTCTCCGGTGCAGTTTTATGACAAAAAGAAAAACATACATGAATCGAAACATGACCAGTCCTCAGACTAAAACATGTCACGAGCATGGGCCACTAATTCCTGGTTCCTTTCATTGCGCAATCAGATGGGTCATCTCAAACGTGGAAAGAAATATATATATTTCGTATTCAAGCCAAACCTTTGACGAATATATTTACAGCCATCGCAGTACTGCTGACGATTATTATTGCCATTCGGAGTCACAATGCTCTCAAACCCCTGTTCAGGGAAATATTGAGCAACTTGCCAACAAACTCAATCAACTCCCTAAACAATTCTTAATCGACAAGTTGTGAAAGCTCTCCGATAGAAAAGTAATCTTATGGTATAGATCAGTGCTAGCCAGCGGAGCAGAAAACCTGCAATAATATCCTAATTAAAGTTTGTTTCAAGGAAAACAACAAAACAAGGTTTGAGTACCGAACGACATGCTAAAGATTTCTATGGTTTGTATTTGTTTTTAAACGGTGACAATTCAGAGATAGATATTTTGTAAGACATCATTATCAATAATGTACAAGAAAAATATGCATATGCTGTCAAACAACAAGATTGGTGTAACGACAGAATCGTAGGAACTGAATTAAACATGACCTAAAAAATTCCACTTTTTGTCTTTGGCGCCTATTTTCCTGCCGATGACGATTTTGTTTTCTACCAAGAATGTGTTGATAGTCTAGAGTCCCTGTTTTAATATTATGCTTCCGTCGGTGAAGTAATAATAATTGGTGACTTTAATGCCACATCTGATGAATGGTTCTATTCTTAGTGTTCAAGGTACAAAAGCCAATTGCTGACAAACTTTATTGACAAAAACAACTTAGTGGCCCTGAACAAAACAAACCTGAACAATTGATTTAGTTACACATTTGAGCCACTTAGAATATCTCTTGATCGTATTCTTGTTGGCAATAGTTTGGTTTAATGAGAAATGACTGCAATGTCTTTGAAAACCAGGATACATGTTTGGAATCAGATCGTCACATATTGTACAGCAAACTCTCTGTCCTAGTCGCAAGGAATGCCGATCCGTTCTCTGTATCTTCACTTCTCCTTCATGGCATACAGCTGACATGGGGCGGCTTATAACTTACTAACTAGAGGTTGACAAAAGATTAAGGAAATTATTAGATTCCATTCCATTAGCTCAGACACAAATTGAAGAGTTAAATAATAAACTCGTGCTTCTTATAAAAGAGGCTGCATTAAATAATATCCCTAAAAAACATGTAATCCATATACAAATCCTTACTGGTCACCTGATGTCCATAAAGCACGCGAAATAGCTAGACGATTTAGAAGGACATGGATTGAAAATGGGAGGCCTAGGGGTTTTAAGTATCTCAGCTACAAATAATACAAGGATGCCAAGAGAGAATTTAGGCAAATTCAAGAGCATACGAAGACATTTTTTTTGAACATTTTAGACGAAGCAGCAGAGTTAGATATTATGCTTCTCTATAAATTATATGATAAACAACATAATATGGGTAGAAACTCTAAAATCTGTTTCGAAGTAAAAGGTGATCGAGAAACAGCACGCAATCCACAATAGATGGCTAACGTATTTGCCAAATACTTTAAAACACCTATACACCTCTGAGAATAATTCATTCTCTAGTTCTATAGCGAATAAAAAACCCGATCTTAAAGATCCCGTTTTTAATGAAGACTTTACCTTTGCTGAAATATCAGCATCCATAAAACAACTTAAGTTACGTAAAGCTCCAGAGATAGATGGTGTTCATAATGAACATATAGAATATGCTGGATGGATTCCTTGAACAAATATGGAAAGATATACGATATGAAGATCAATGTGAAGAAGTCCAAGGACATGAGAGTTTGCATGGAAGGAGGTAAAGATCTGAATATTACAATCGACGGAGAAAGAGTAGAAGAAATGAGAAAGTTTAGATATTTAGGATCTTTGATCTCAGATGATGGAAGGTGCCAAGATAAAGTAAAAACAATAATTGGAATGACCAAAGATGTATTCAACAAGAAAAAAGAATTGCTAACACAACAAATGAGCAAAGATCTGAAGAAAACGATTGTCAAATGGAGTGTAGCGCTCTATGGCTCAGAAATGTGGACGTTAAGAAGGGGAGGATTTAAGCCTCGGAGCATTTAGATGTGGATATGGAGGGGCATGGAGAAACTTAGTTGGAGTAACCAAAATGCAAATGAAGAGATCATAAGATTGGTCGATGAAAAGAGAACGTTATTGAATGTTTAACTCGAGAAGAAGAAGAAGTGGATCGGACACATTTTAATAGGCGAAAACCTGTTAAGAGAAGTCATAGAAGGCAAAATGGAAGGAAAGTGACTAAGAGGAAAGGCTAGAATCATGCAACTGGGCGATCTCAACGAGAATAACTCATATGCGAACATGAAATGTAAAGCAATGCTAAGGGAAGAGTGGATAAAGATGGATGCCTCGAACCTGAATTAGGACAGAAAACCAATGAATGAATGAATATACCATCTGGCTGAAAATTCGGCCTAATTGTACCAATCAGCAAAAACGGAAGCAGGTGTAAAACATGATCCTGACAGCTAGAGGTCTGTATCTTTGCTACCTGTTTTGTGCAAAATATTTAAAAAATGTGTATATAATTTATTTAATACATAGAACGAAACGAAAAATGCAAACTTTTCTGAATACTCAATTGCAGAGCTTCCAAAACGGATTAAGGTGTATAATGGCATCGTTTAACTTAGAAGAAACTATCTTCGTTCACCTGGAAATAGAATCAAAAGTCTATGTCGATTTTTGGACATAAAGAAAGCGTTTGACACCGAATGGCACGTGGGGCTTTTTATAAAGCTTGCCCTGTTGGGAATTGCTGGCAAACTCTTCACTATAAGTAAGGAATCATACCCTAATATATACAGCACTGTAACTAAAGAACACTAAATCTGAACCTATACCAATCAGGCAAGGTGTTTTCCAAGGTGGTTTGTTTTCTACGCTTCTTTACCTGGTATATATCAATGATATGTTAAAGTGTCTAGAAGATTCCAAGTCAGGAATAACCGCAGGATCAATTCCTTCCGGAAACCCTGCGTTAGCTGATAATATCACTCTTATAGCGATAACCATTGCTCATTTACAAATAATGCTTAATATCGCTCACTTGTGTCCGGTAAACTGGAATTTTAAAATCAATGAGAAGTTGCATAATTTGTTTCAAGCAGAACAGAGAGAAGAAAGAGTGCAATTTCCAGTGGATTATCAGTACAAACATTATTCCGATTTCCTGAACTACCAAACACGTAGGTATCCATATGAGCTCTGATACGAGCTGCGTAAGAAAAGACAACCAAAAAAAGGCATGTACATAAAGGAAGAAAATCCCTATATTACCTTATTGAGTCTAGGAAAACGGAATGTAAAATAAACCCCTTAAGCACTGAAGGTCTATACAAAAATATTTTTATTCCATCAGCGCTTTATGATTGCGAAGTGTGGTCAAAGATTGGATACAAAGACATTAAAAAGTAGATGCATTTCAGCATCAATGTGTGAAGCACATTCAAAAATTCTCACGATAGACCAAATCTACAATGAGCAAATGTGAATCTATCCACATGATATGATCACTATAAAATATATAGACAAATATGATTGATATAGGATTCAGCAACACATATGATGTATGTATGATTGATATATAGTCCATCAACAAGTATAATGGATTTATTATTCATTTTTACTCATATAGTGACATTGAATTAAATTGATTCAAAAATGGAAAATATGATGTTATTTATGTCCTGGCGTCCAGTCGACGAGAACGAGATGTTTCCCATTTCACTGTTCTCGTCCAATGGTGAAGGAACGGCCTCGCGTAGTCCGCACCTCCCGGTCTGCCAAAGGTTCCCTCTAGATCCTCCTTATCGCCCAGAACTGCTGGTCCAGAATATTTGACCTCTCGCAATGAGAAAACTAGACCCGTCCTTCGAACCAACGTCACCATCGACTGCAGCATGCGTGTTACACAAAATCCCCAGAGTTCAACAACTCCCCGTGAACAGCTAAAAATACAACGACCAAGCCGCATAATACATGATTCACGGTTAAGTACGAATACATTGATACGCATTACGCATGCAAGAAAATGAATTGACTTTGTTACGCATTAAATTATTTCATAAGAGCGACCGTACAAACTTATTATTATAATAGCCACGTTCGTACATGAATCTGTCTCCGGAAAGAATAATCGCACAGGATTATAAGAACTCGAACACTACTCATCATCTAATATATGCAACATATAATTGAATTGAACGTATCTGTTCAGCTGTAAAAATGGCTAACTCGAAACAGACTATAGTCTATCTGTTAGCATGGCGTTGCTGACATAAGTCTGACTTTCTATACAATTTAGAATAAATTCCGAAAGATCCAAGATATAGAAAAATTCTGTCACATATAACGGAAAGCAAGAAGGAATACATTTTCATTTTTACATACCTCTACAGCTGAAGATTGCTCCCGTACATAGAGAAGTTTGAGTTATAAGTAGCCTTGTTGTAGTCAAATCCACGACCAGAGAACTCGAGGTAATCGGGTTTCTCACCGCCGGCACTTTGTAGGTGCAACAGTGGGTGAAACGAACAGTATTGTGAAATAGCTAAAGCTGAAACTATAAACATCCGGGTAACGCTGTACGAAGCGGCGCAACTCATGTACATTTTCGTTTCATTTATAATTTGAAAGGAAAACAATCCAAAATGTAAAATAGGGGATATTGTAAGAATGTCTAAAAAAAAATATAAATTTGAGTAAGATTACGTGTCAAATTGGACAGAAGAACTTTATTAAAATAATAAATATTAGATATACTAATCCAATTATTTATCAAATTAAAGATTTAAATAGTGAGCAAATTGAAGGGCATTTTATTAACGTGATTTACAAAAAACAAACCAAAAAATCGTTAGAATTGAAAATAAATAAAAACATGATTATTAAAGGAAAAAAAAAAAACAAAAAAAAAAAACACACAAAACAAAATCAAGCGCTTCTTAAATGGAAAGATTATGGATCTAAATTTAATTCATGGGTGGCATCTAAAAAGTACTTAAAGAAAACTATATATATATATATATATATATATATATATATATATATATATATATATATATATAACAATTGTAGCAACAAATTTGCAAAATAAAAACATTTCTTAAACAAATTTTCTGAAATTGATATAGACATCATTATTAAAGAAAACCCCCCCAAAAGATGGCTGATCTAAAATACAAATTAAAAGCTTAAAAAGAAGCTATACATTTTAAAACTATATTGGTGGAATCTAAGAAAAGAACATCAATTATGTCTGATCGATTAGTCGATCGGTATGCTAAGACCGGTGTTATATTTAGTAAATGTAATGAAATATTGCGTAAAGTTGAAGCTAAAGCTTATTCTGCTATCTTGAAATTACAAAAGAAGCGGTATATTTTTATAAATAAACTATCCAAGGAACAACTCAGGATATATTAGAACAAATTCATGATGAGTCAATTGAAAATGATATTCAACATCAAAGCCTTAAGGAGACGTTCAAACAATTACATAAATCATATAAATTAATGGATAGACCAAACCCAATGATTCAAAGCTGCAGTAGGTAAATATCTTTCTGAATACATGCATATTATTCCACAAACAACCCTTATAAAAAATATGCATATAAATTATTAAATTTTCTTAACAGCACATTTTACAAGTATTTTAATAAATAAATTAAAAAATCCATCGTTCTTATAGAGTGAACATTGTTACTGCAATCGATTTTTCTCGGGAAACTGCCAATGAAGCTGAACATGATAGAACATATTCTACGAACACTGCTTTATCTATAATAAAAAAGTGACATTACGCTAAAATTATATTAAATCTATTCAAAATTTGATTATAGAAGATATAACAGAAAGGGGATATTGGTGGATAGTGGATCATATTATATATATCCAATTGAAAATATCAAAGCAAAATCACATGTTCGTTTAATATATGAAATAGCTTGGAAAGAGAAAGACCAAATGCTTTCATGGGTCTATATTAGGAGCATTATGCTAAAAAGATCCACAAGGGGTAACAAAATGTGAACAATATGTTGATAATTTGATTTGTAATAATATAAATTTTCCAGTCCAATAAACTGGTATAAACAAATTTGACAAACAAAATGTTGATATATCAGTTAATGTTTTTGGCTCGGATGCAGGGTTATGTCGATTGAGAATTTCACCAGATTAAAACAGAATACATGAAATTGATCTGTTATTTATATCAGATGGTCAAACAAATCATTATGTTTTAATTAAATCTCTGTCACATCTGGTACATGATACAGATAAACATAAACAGGCAAAACATGCACGTAGGAGATGCCTACATATATTTTCCAAAGAATCCCTCTTAAACATCATCATATTAATGAGTGTGAGTGTCTTGATGAAAAGAGCCAACAGACAATGTTTGTCTACAAAGAAAGCTATATATTATGTTTGAATAGCTGGCATGGAAAAATAAAAGTTCATTTCAGTACTTATGATGATTTGGAAACACTTAATAAAACATGCCCAAATGATGATAAAAATTAGCATAGTACTAAACAAATCACAGAGCATCAACCATGGATCTATTCTTATATTGTTGCTAGAAGTGATGATGTTGCATCTGATCCAATATTATATAAAGGGAGGGCTGATAATGATGCTGATGTTTGAAAAGTTGAAATCTGTCATATGTGTCAATCATCGAAATATTATGAGAATATATATTAGTGCCGTTCACTATAAATGCTACGAACAACCACAAACTAAATTGCCTGAGTTATACATAACTTAAGGGGATTCGATGGACATCGAATTATGCCTGCTATTGCAAAAACAGAAGGTAATATATCATGTATTCATAATAATATGGAGAAATATATTAGTTTAAGTGTTGGCCAGGTGCAATTCATCGATTGTCTCTAATTTCTAAAAAGTTCATTAGATATATTATCATCCAACCTTAAAAAAGAGGATATTAAAATGACGAGTCAATTTTCTTCAAAATATCAAATTGAAATCGTATCTAAAATGGGTGTTTGTCCTTATGATTATGTTGATGGCTATGCTATGGTTGATGATTATCTTGATGGTTATGCTATGGTTGATGGTTATGTTGGTTAAATTTAATAAATCCAAACTACCTGAAAAGAAAGATAAGATTTTTACTTTTTATTATACAAGTCTGATATTTCATATGCCTAGTATAATCATGCTCAATAAGTATAGAATAAATTTTGCAATATTAAAACCTTTGCTGAATACGATGATTCATATCTAAAAACAGATGTATTATTACTCGCTGATGTTTTTGAAAATTTTAGAAATATCACACATTATAATTTAGATCTGCTCATTATTCCTGTTTTCCTGGAATAGTTTCGATGCTGCATTAAAATTAACTAATGTAAAATTAGAATTGTTAACTGATAAAGACATGCATTTTTTCATTGCAAAAGGATTAAGAGGTGGATGTGGCATATCAATCGTATTTAAAAGATTTGCTGAGGCAAACAATTCAATGGTTTCTAATTATCATAAATCAAAACCTAATATTTAAATAATGTATTTAGAACTAAGTAATCTATATGGATAGATTTTGATGGACTATGATGCAATTCTTACCTGCATTTTATTTTAAATGGATAAAGGTTGATTCATTTCCTAAAACGTTTCCTGATAATTATGGATGATTATGATCATGCATGTATATTAGTGTTATGATCATGGATGTATATTAGGGGTTGATGTAGAACATTCAGAAAGCCTTTATGAATCTCAAAATTCGTGTCCTTTAGAACCAGAAAAAATGAAAATAGAAAGTAATGGTTAATTGAGTATCAAAACAATTAATGGATAAAATAGAAAGTAATTGTATTAATCCCGAAGAAATCAGTTCATAATTTAATGAATACAGAAAAATATGTTGTTCATTACAGGAACTTAAAACGCTGTACAACAATCTTGGTAAAAAAGTAACCAATATGCATAGATATTTTGAATTTGAACAGGCTGTATGATTAGTCCCGTATATTAAATTAAACACAAATTTTAGAACACAAGCTGCAGTTGTCTTTGAGAGCGTTTATAATGTTTTCAAATCGCGCGCATTCTTTAACTGTCCGGTTTTATTTTCTAGTTCAATCAATTTTGTTTTCAAAACTTTTTTAATTGAGTTTATTCAGATTACTTAAATAATAGTAATATAAAATTTTTGAATAATATATAATATAATTAGGAGCTATATTATATATTATTCAGAAAGTTTTGAGCAAAATGAAGATTAACTCGACATCCCTACAAGTTTAAATATGAAGATGAATTGTGTTCGGAATTCAAAATAAAAGAGAGAGAGAGAGAGAATGAGAGAGAGAGAGAGAGAGAGAGAGAGAGTGAGAAGTACTACTTTTAAATACACAATACATTGCCCAAATTGTCATTATTTCATCCAGCCTTATCTTTTTATTCTTGATTTTTAAATGATTTTATATTATTTATTTAAAAATTATGTGTAATTCGAAAACAACAAAATAGTTTTTCCGTAGTTATTTGCCAAATCATTTGTCATCCGATTTTTTTTCATCCAAACTTTTACCAAAAATTCATTTTATATACAATAATTGTTTTTATCAAAAATATATATTTTTCCATCCAAAATTTATTTCCAAAGTTGTATTTTGCAATCCAAAATTTATTTCCAAAATTGGCTTTGATTTTCCATCAAAATGGACAATTATAAATATAATATATTATATATTATACATAATATATTGTATAGTATGAATAGTATACTGTATATTATATTTATACTTTTCATCACACTAAAACACGTTTTTGTTATTCATTTTAGAGCCTTCACAGACAACTTCCAAACACATTTTCTATTCTATTTATATTCATTTTGGAACTCATTTCGACACACTTGATTTTTATTTTTTCGTTTTTGATACCCCAGAGATACCCTACAAACAACTTATATTATTTTTTAGTCATTTCCAATTAATTTAAATACCCTCTAAAACACATTTGTTTTCTTCATTTTAGAGTCATTTAAAATCAGTTTTTAGTCGTTTTAAGAGTTCTCAAGAAACCCTTTAAAATTCTGTTTGTATTCATTGTATAACCATTTATGTAAACGTTTGAAATCCCCTCTATATCGCAATTTATATTCATTCTAGAGTTATTCGAAATCAATCTAAATCTCATCTAAAGCACAATTTGTGTTAATTTTAGATTCATTTTAAATGAATTTAAGTTTCCTCTTAAACACAATTTTTATTCGTTCTAGGTCAAATTATATCAATTTATATCCCCTCTAAAACAGCATTTGTATTCATTCTAGAGTAATTTTAAATCAGTTTCAATCCCGTCTAGACACAATTTCTATTCATTTTAGAGTAGTCAAATTAAATTTCCTTCTAAACACATTGTTTTTTTCATTTTAGAGAAAGTTTTAATCAGTTTAAATCCCCTCTAGAAAGAATAATTAAAATTTTGTTCCGGGGCTTTGAATAAATATAAAATAGAGTTTTGATCGCCCTGCACCTATACCCCTCTCTGCTGCCAGCTGTAAATTGATTTTCTTTCTTTTTTGTTATTTGAAATTCCAGTGAAACGCTGATTGCCAGTCCCAAAATCATTGAGTAATCCCACTTGGACTGAAAAACTTTGAGACAGAGTTACTTACTGACGGTAAGACAACTAGGTAGTATTATTACACAATAATGTACAAATTGAAATGCTTAGTTCTTTACTACATTCATGTAATTTGCATTAAAATTTCGACATATGTAAAAGGAACTTTCAAATGTAAACAAATGCATTTTTAGTACAATGAACATTTTTTCATGCTTATGAAGAATGACATGCAAATTTGTGGATATGTTTTTTTTCAGCTCTAGTGACTAGTCATTTACACACTCTCTAAAAACTAAAATGTAATTTTGAATTAATTCGGATTTTATTATCTTGATTACAAGTCCAGTTTTCTCAAGCCTTACTTATCACAAAATCCTAAGAACAAATTTGATATTCTGTAGATGTTCCTTGAGTAAAGTTAGAATAAATAAAAAAAGTTACTTCAGTTTCTTTACAGGTTAGTGAAACTGACTTGCTGCATATATAATGTCTTGCTCTATATTATCATTTTAACACGAAACTTGAAGTCAGGCTCCCAAGTCTACAAATCTTGCCATTTTGCAGCATTAATTACATTACTCATTCAGGCCTGATATATGTGTTAAGACTTGTGCTGTATTATTACGTCAGCCGTATTCAGCATTATCATTATGTTCTCAGCTTGAGTAATTGTTAGTTCACGTTTTAAAAGAAAGCTGGTAGTGGTAGTTTTTGGTACATGATGTATATATATGATTATATCCAAATACAGATTATACATTTTTTCTGTATACAAAGAACCTGGTTGACCCTTGGGCTCAAATTCTACCCTTATGTTTTATCAAATGTTTGCACATAGCAAACTATGCATGGTCCGCATCTTCAGACTTAAAGGATTTTCTGGAGTTTTTAAGGCTGTTAGCTGTTCTAATATCGTTATTTGCTACAATTCTCATTTTAAAAACAGCATTATCTTGCTGCATCGTCGATTTGACTTCAGTCAGTATCTCTATTTCCAAGCGTCATATTTCTTCAATTAGAGAGGTTGGACTTAACATGACGTGGTTGCCTCTTCTGACTTGCAATGAATATTACGCAATAAATATGTTCATATAATTTTAATTATCGCAAAAACGGCGATGTGAAAGAAAAAGATAAAATCAGCGAAAATTATATTTAAATTTTAGGAAATTATCAGAATTATGAAACAAAGAGCATGCAAAGTCGATTTACGACCTGCTGTAAATCGAAATAACCAACTCTGTGTTGCTGAATACTGATGTGATATCAAGAACTTTGTCATAGTGAAAAAGCTCACTTACCAAGATACATTTCTCTCTATGTATTTGATAGGATCAATCCATGGTCTTCTATTTGCACAAGACTGCTTCATTATTTTTTATGATATTTATTCAGCTATTAATTAATGCACAGTTTGCTTTTTAAGGTCCCTTTTTCAGGCCTATACAGTTAACAAATCATAGCGCAATGAAACGCACACCAACTATATAAATATGTAAACAATGTCCAGTTAAATGAAGAAGAAAAAAATGAAATTTTGTAACATTTCTCCGGCGATCATTTTTAAGGTATGATCCATGTCTTTAAAATTCAATGCAGATTTTCAATGACCAAGCTTGAATGTAGGGTTTGTACTTGAACTATTTTGAAACTGTGCTGTTAGTATTTAGATCAACAGGTTTTGAGAATAAAGCGACATGTTTTAATATTCCTTGGACTGAAATCAACCAATCTAAATCATATATACTAGTACTTTTATGCTTCCGCAATACCATTAGATTTGAAAACTCAGCAAATTCTGCTTCAATGTAACAAGATTGTTCAAATAACTTACAAATGGCCCAGCTCATGAACAGCATCGAATGCGAGATGGTAGACTCTGTCTTCGACAATGGAATCATGATACTGGCTGTCCCAGAAACACAGAGATGCGAACCAGGATCTCCCTGCAGTACAAGAGTTTTCGCTAAAATATTTGGCCATAAGGTATGTGTAAGCTTAATACTTTACTAAATGATGGATTTCCACCATTTCCCTTCTCTCAAGCGTAACAAGACATTTTAATGAGGGGCTTGACCTAGACAAGTTATGCATGGCTTCATTTCCCTCCATCGAACGACTAACTTTTCAGAAAGATCATAATGTCTGTCAAGCTCAAGCAACTCACCCTTCTTCATAGAATCTAACCCCGCATGAATAGAAGTTTAAAAAAGAAGCTTTCAACATTAGATGACATTGTGAATGATTGTTGGTTTCACTAAAGATTTATCGAATGTGTAAAATTAAAATCTTTACCAGTGACAATGAAAATTCCGAAGCACAATCAATATAAATTGTAATTTAAAGAAATTAACATCCCGGATATTCCATATTTTCCGTTACGACTTTAGGTCTTAAAATATGTAAAAGATAGAAAGTAAAATCAAGTTAATCAGCACGCAATTTATTTCCAGATAATTAAAGGGAAAATTCAAACGACACTTACGATTTGTGAGTTAAATTCGAAATAATCCTAAATGTCCTAATCACAAGTCCAAACAAAGTAGATGTTCGGAATGAATGAATTTTTATAAATCCCAAAATCATGTATTCATCCAAAAGTCAATGAGCACTTTAGTAATTCCAATGAATATTTGGAATAAATAAATTCCTCTCAAATTATATCTGATTTCAATAACATAACTATAAATTCAGACTGATCTTTATAACATGAATTTTAGAACAATAATGAAATTATTTCCCAAACTCTCTCTCTCTCTCTCTCTATATATATATATATATATATATATATATATATATATATATATATATATATATATATATAGGTGTGTGTGTGTATACACATGCCTACATGAACTATATCACAACAGAATATGACTAATTCTAGTGGAAAAACACTTGCCTTCATGACCCATGTCACAACAAGACATGTTGGAAAATAATATGTGAATAACTGGACAAAAGATAAGTATGTAATTTCAAGATCCGTTGATTTATTCCTTGATTGACTAATTGTTCTTGTACGGGACATTAACACATGAAATGTTATATTGTTCCGAAGCAACTAGAGTAAAGTACTTTTTCCCATGATCACACCAGCAAGGACAATATTGTCTGTTCTTGTCCTCAAAAAGTGATGAGTGATGTGGAGAGAGAGAGAGAGAGAGAGAGAGAGAGAGAGAGAGAGAGAGAGAGAGAGAGAGAGAGAGAGAGAGGGGGGGGGAGAGCGCTTCTGCGCTCAATAGATTGTTGTGTCGGTGCAGTTTATTGAAACAATAAAATGTGTTTGACGACAAACGGGTTCATTTATTTCGTGTGCATTTATCGTCACACTGTTTAAGGAAACCTTATTATATTCAAGTTTTCGAATGCACAAATGTACAGTTACAAAATAAAAAGATAAGTCAACTAGATACCTACCTGTCAAAGTTCCACTAAGCTTCTTCCTGTATAAAAGAGAAAACATTATGTACTTGACAAAATTGACTTCTTTATATATTTCCACGGCTATTTAGCTCCTGAATGCGTGTAAATAAGAAAATAAAAATGTTTTTTTTGTCCTTATATATATATATATATATATATATATATATATATATATATATATATATATATATATATATATATATACCATGTTTAGTGGACAGTTTTTAGTTTCAACCTTACCATCAGTCTTTAAAGAGTCATTACATTTGTGAAAAATCAGTCCAAATTCAGAAAGCGGAATAATTAAAAATATTCATTGGATTATACAAGTGCTGATAGACTTTTGGATTTTTGATTTTGAATTGATGATTTTGGATTTATGTGAACTTATTCAAAGATATTCTGGAGTACTTCATTTTGGCAAATCAGCACATTAAAGACTATTGGAATATCAGGACATTAAGACCATTGGCACATCAGCACATTCAAGGATACGGTAATTCACTCGGAACATTCTATATTTAGGATTTGTGATTAGGACACTTAGGATTATTGGATTATTTGGATTTTAATTCACGTTACTGTAAGTGTCATTTTATTTTCACCCGCTAGTTTTTCATGAGTGGCATCTATAATGCAGATCTAACATTTAGTTGTTCTATTAAAACGCACATCTATCTTTATATTTATCATGTTTCAAAATAATTTAAATAGTTATCACATTGTGTTTAGTCGAGAAGAAAAAGCGAAATCTGTAGATCCAATGCCGATATTTCTCAAGAGGTAAGGTCCAGTCTGATTTAATTTACATGACAGGCAACAACTATATAGATATAATACATCAACTTCACTGCATACCTAATTAAATATCAGTCTATTTCCTGAGAAGTATCGGTAAAAAAATTTCCAAAGAAAATTGATGAATGAGTATAATCTAATTTTTACAGTTTTGAAACTTGATGCATGACAGATTGATGTCCTTTGTAATTGGACAACTTAAGATTTCGTTTGCATTCTAGGTTCCACTCACAAATAACTGAAAGGGCATTCTTGCGGTTTTCTCGTCAAAGTATTTTATGCCTTTTCATAGGTATATTTTTTCCAAAATAAAATAAAATTAGCTACTTCCATGCCTCAATATCTTAAATGCAGACGCTTTACATGTAGTGCCTTTTTGTTTCTCGCCTTTTTGCAGAAAAAAATGAAGGTATTTTAAATGGATCTTTTCGTTCTGCTTCCTTCCTTTTCTCCGGGCCCTTAAGTTGTGGTGGGGGAAACATGGGGCCTTAAATGCGTATTTTCATAATATCGGGCTGTTGTTCTGGGTGACCTTGTTTACTTACACAATCGGATTCAATCCGGTGGGTGGAAATTATTTTTTGGAGGGATGGTGTCGATGTACCATTGGGACATAGGTGGGCCATTATGATGATATTTATCTGTGGTTTTGGTTTGATACTTTACGGCACAGCAACAGAAGTAGATGATTTAGTGCCGAGGCAATTGGAGTAAAGTGCCCTTCCCAAGGACAACACTTGCAGCGGAATGTGCAACGACAATGACAATTCTAGAATCTTGTCAGGCAACAAACCTGAAATTGTTCGATAGTCCTTGGTTAACTCAGCAACTCATATAGGTATAGTTAGCTTCATCAACTCTTCAAACGTTACTTTGTAGGATGGTCCAATTTTAAAACAAAAACATTTGTTTAACAGAATACTGTATGATCCGACGAAAGCCGTATTGATTGCTGCGATATACAAGTTGTTAACGATGCCCTTCATTTGACTCATTTTTTACATTAAATTGATGAACATTTCATAATATCCCGGGGATGTGGTTATTATGGTAGTCGAATAACCAAACTTAAGTTTCCTCTCATTGTTTCTGCGTGTGGGTCTACTGTTTTAGTTTCTACTTACTTAGGGTTTGACTCAGCAGCTTTAAAGACAAGGGAGATCGTTAGAAGTATGTTGGTGCTTGTTGACCATGACATAGATTTAAAATCGTCTTCTGTTTTCTTCATAATGCTTGTTTTGGCGCTGATAATTGTTTTCTATCGGCTTTGTTTCTAAATCCTTAACATCCTCTGTTAACTCCTTTTCGAACTCTTTATCATGTATCTCATCTAAAGCAGCTGCTTGATTCAAGTTTTTGGTTATATAATCAATTTGTCTGCATAATACTTCAAGCTTTTCAATGAACATTTTAAGCTCATTCGAGATTATATTGTAGTCTTCCTCCGTTGACGTGGAAGAACTATTCAAATGCGTTGTTTCGAAGATTTACAATGAATTAATTCACAAACAATATTGCAATTCTACAGTGCTAAAATCAAATATATGAGAAAAACAGAGCGAATCAGCAAACTTTAGCAAACAAATATCAAAATGTTCGCTATCAAAATATCAAGGTTTTTCCAAAATGTTCGAATACAAGAAGCAAGATTTGAAACGTTTCAGCAAGAAAATATTGAAACTTGACTACTTTAAAAGGTCAAATATGCGGCAAAACGAGAACAGATAAGAACAAAGAATCAAACACATATTAGCAAAGAAATATCAAATTCTAGCAATCGAGCATTGAATTTCTTCTCTATTACAATATGTTTTTTCGAAAAAAATTTAGACGACGACAACAAAAAATGAATCAATTTAGCAAAGAAATATTGATATGTTACAATGCTAAAATGAAAACAAATATACGTGAAAAAAGAATCAGCCAGTTGTAGTGAACAAATGTCGAAATTTTCCCTATCTAAATATCAAGCTTCTTTTAAAATATTAGAAGAGAAGAAACAAAAATTGCAAAATGTTAGCAAATAAATATTGACATTTTTCAGCGTTAAAATATTGAATATGTGAAATAAATGGGCACAAAGAATCAACAAATTCTAGGAAACAAACTTGAAATCTTTTCGCTATATAAATACCAAAGTTTGTCCAAAATGTTACAAGATATGCATCAAGAATCAACAACTTCTGGTAAACAAGATCCTGAAAACTAAGGAACTGTACCCTAAAGGAAAGTAATCTATGATTTGTTCAATTCTAACATTCAATGAGTAACATCATCAGGAATCAGTGTGTTAAAAAGTGCTTTTTTAACCTATACTCAAACAAATTAGAAAGATAATTACCTACTATCTCTTGTTGTTGTTGAAAAGGAAACAAATTACTAGCAGAAAAAAAGGACTGAGGAGAAGACATAAAAGACGAAATAGAATACGGAGACAGAAACAAGAAGGAATTGAAACCATGAAGTGAAAGACATATAGAGAAAGATTGATAGCGCATATAGCAGAAGTTTCGTACAGAAAAGCTGCTACATAAAAAACAACTTAGGAAAATAACCTCCTTCAATGAAAAGGTCAATTCGCATGAATTTATCGGGAAGTCACGACACAGAGTTGTACTTGTTCTTTTCTCAAAGTGAATCTGCCAGCATCAAGATTGTGAACAGACATGTTAAGAAATTAAATTCTGTAAAGGTGCATCTTAAACTGTAGATTAGTCTAAGGAAATATATGCCTTTGCCAAGTGAGTAATCGAAATATATTACATGATCTGTTGGTAATCGAAACAGCCAGTTTGGTCAAAATAATCAGTGAATACCAAGTGGTATTTTGATCAAATAGATGCTCCTTACTTGAACATTGATGAAATTAGCCCATTGAAAGGTATGATATATATATATATATATATATATATATATATATATATATATATATATATATATATATATATATATATATATATATATATCATCCAGATAAGATAAAGGTTAAACTGAGAAGAAAATACAAAACGCGTATCTTCAGGATTTTGCATGTACCTAATGGCAATTCACAAAGAATACATGCCAGTCATTTGTAGGGTAACTCATTGCATTCACGTATATTACTAGTTGTTGGGAATGCTTGCAAAACGTTTATACGATGAATTGATATCAGAAAAGGAAATACTATGATCTTCACGGAAGAGGACGATAATAATTTTGATTTAACCAACATTTGTTGCATTTGTGATAAAAATGATTTTTCGAAACAGGTTAGAGACCACAGTCATTGAAATAACATTACCTTGTACAGAATATTTTTAGTCATCACTGTTTAATTCAAACATTTATGATTATGGCTTCAAGTACGTGAAGGATATAAAGCCAGGCTTCAACCTTGAAACATTAGGCGACCTTCATAACTATTCTATAGAAAAAGACAATTGGACGTTAGTTAATATTTCAATTGATTTCGAAATGACTGTGTACAAAATTACACACTAGACCCAGTGCACTACTACAGTGCACCTGGTTTAACACAAGACGCGAGTTTGAACATGTTGTGAGTAGAGTTAGAGTTGTGTACTGATTATGACAAATTTATCATGATTGGCGGGACGTTAGTATGATACCTGAAATATATGCAAAATCTATACTATGTTGAAGATAGTGTGACGTCAAAGAGCGCTAAAGCAAGGAAAGATAACGGTGAATTCGATCATGCAAAACCTAAATCATTCATCATGAATCTATACATATAACTTGTATGACTAGACTATGTCTGAAACAGTTACCAGGAAAGACTTCAGATGAGGAAATAAAAAAATTAGATGTATAAGAGAAAATGTGCTGACAAAACCTGGTAATAGTAATACTGGGTACTTTTGGCAGTGGATTTGAAAATACCTATATAATTGCATGATTACTTCAAGGACCATCCCTTAGCCTCCAAAGACCTTGTCCCAGTCGAAAGGGATCTCACTTACAAAAGTTATCCATTAAAAATAGAACAAAAATGACTAAAGCAACAGTACCTAAATTGAAGTGTACATTGAAGATGAGAAAAAAATATGTAATGCAATACGGAGACTTCAAATTTTACATGAAGTTGGGTGAGAAATTGACAAAAGTGAAGAGGGTTATTTTTATTTCAATCAACATCCGTGGTTAAAGACAAACATCGAGCTCAGTGCTTGATTGAGACAAGAAACCTAGTTTTGAAAAGACTTCTTCAAATTGATGAAGAACACAGTGTTCAAAAAACAGATAGAGACTTTGAGGAAGAAGACATCTGTTTAAAATATGTACTGATGAAACGAAGTATGGAAATTGCAACAAAAGGATTTATTATTTGCAGAGAGAAAATACTTGATGAGAACTTAGTCCTTGAGAGTATGAAAAACCAAGAGATCAAATTTACCAAACCGATCTATGGTGGCTTTACAGTGTTATAGCTATCCGAATGGATAATGTACGAAATCTATAACAAGTTAAAAAAAAAATAAGGTGATTGAATGAAACTGCATGCAGCTGATTTGCTATGCCCAATTAAATATATGTAGAATCGGAATAATGAAGATAACACAGATATAGCAATTGACGATACAGAAAGGCAGATAAATATTCCTTAATAAAATAGCAAAGCATCTCTACGAGAATGTCAGAGTTAATTAAATTCTCTAGTGATAATAGCTTGATGCTTATACTCAAGGAAAAAGCAAGAATGGAGTAAACGAACACGTTTCATCAAACCCAGGTACAAAGTTACAAAACCTGTTCAACGAAGGCACATCAAGACTCTTTTTGCAAGCATTGTTTGGACATTTTAGGTGATGCGTTGAAACACTAATTCGATGAGATAGATAAACTTGGGGATGAATTAGAAAATACCAAGCAACAATTAGAAGACTTTGTTTTACGTTCCAAAGATTGCTCAGAAAGGAGGAACGACTTTAAAATTACCTGGAAAGGTTATTTGACCAACTCATCAAAGAGATAAATATACCTTAATATACATCAAGCAGTATGTACAAAACAACAGGTCATTACAAAAAGTGAATGGTTAATATCCAAAAATTATTCTATCTTTATGGAGGCAAATCCGAAACAATGAATTAAGAGTTTCATACGGTTCGGTATCATTTAGACGGACTGAAAGAGATTTGAATCTTTGTTACAACGTATTATGTACGTCATTTTTGCATTGCATTAGTCTGATCACAACGCGTAGGGAGCCTTATTGTATTTCCTTTTGTACCTTTATTTTCAGTTTACACGGTTTTTGTATTTCAAGATTGGACCCTCTACAAACTAATATTTGAAGAGTTCATGAAGCTAATTGTACCTGTATATATTGCTGAGTTAACCAAGGACTATCTAATCAATTCAGGTTTATTTCCAGACATATTATACCATATACTCGTGGTACCTTCGGTACAATAGTTGTTACGACGCAACATTCCCGTGGTAGAGATGTTAAACAGTTTGTAATCATCGCATCGGAGTACTTGAACACCACCAGGTCACACCTTGTATTTGGAGTGTGAATAACTAGTGTGCGAGTACTTGAAAAACATTACGCTACACGTAGCATTTCAAATGTGAACAACTCGCGTAGGTGTATTTACTAGGCTACACATGATATTTGGAATGTGAATGTTTATATTATAAAGATGGTGGGTTATAGGTTACCCTTTCCATCTTCATTAATTTATTGTTTAAAATCAGGAAGAGTAATGATAATTTTGTCGTTTAATTTATGTTGGTGTAATATCAATGCCGTTCCAATATCTTTTAAAGTTTCGGACTCAATCTGCTTCTACTACACTCAAAATAAAACAGCCCGATTTCCTGAAAAAAGCACACCCGATAGTGCTCCCCTTTACTGCGTACCAATGTTTGGGAAAACGGAAGGACGCTGAATGAAAAGGCACTATTTAATATCTTCCTTTTTCTACAAAAATGCGGGAACCAAAAAGGCATTACAGGAAACGCACGTGCATTTGCAACAATGAGCCATGGAAGTAGCTTTTATATTTTATTTTTTTTAAACATAAAATATACCCATGGATAGACAAATAAATTTGAGCTAATTTTATATATGCTAGACATACTTCATCAAGTAGTTATCTTTCAGTCTTCATCATTATTGGTCATTCCTTTTCTATCTAATCCAACTTAGAACAATACTTCACCATTGTAAAGGCAATGTAAGAAAGATTATGCATAGATGTATGATTTCTGAATGTACTTATGTGAAATGATAAAGTCACGTTCTAATAGTTTTGAAGACCATAATTTACGTACGATCTCTGTAGGGCACTTACGATCTCTCCTGCTCACCCTCTCTTCGACACCCTCTCCTGCTCACCCTATGATCACTCCAGCTCACCCTACGATCTCTCCAACTCGCCCTACGATCTTTCTAGCTCGACCTATGATCTTGTCTGTTCACCCTACAATCTCTCCCACTCGCTCTTAATTTCTGTTCCTCGATCTAGATTAATTTTTCTCATCTATTTTGAACGATATAGCGGTCCATAGATACTAACCCAGTCACTGCCATGGCGTAATCATACTGGAGATTATTAGAAATGCTAAATTGTTTCTGCCAAGGAGAAAATATGTTTAAAGCTTTAGATGAATTTACGGCTTTAGATGAATCTACCGATTGATTTGGACCATGGTGCACCAGTGGAATCCTGAAAAATAGAAGCACAGTATTTGTATCATCCTTTATATGACTTTGAATTGCTCAGTAATTCAGTAAGGCTTGTAAACCTTGTTAATGGAAAGTTAGTAAATGGACGTAAGGTATAATTCAAAAAATGCATGACAACAAAGCACTTCGATCACGACATTAGTAAACTAGCCAAAAGTGCCGATTTAAAATGAAACGTTACGAGAAACATCTACCATCTCTCACTCTCTCTCTCTCTATTAATATACAACATGTTAAAAATGGTGTACATAGCATTGCATTTGTGGCAAATAACAGTCTCGTGGTTTGAAGTAAATTGAAGATTGTGTAGGTATACACTTTCGTGGGGTTGCACTATTTACCATAACATCAAACAAACAATACTGATTATTGTTGTGGATTTAATTTTCGGATATACTTCGTAACACACGACAAATAAAATGTATAATCTGTCACGAAATATTTCTGATTGAACAGTTAGTAAGATGCATAAACAGTCATATTAAACATCATTGGATAAAGCTACTAATCTCTCTCTCCCTCTCTCTCTCTCTCTCTCTCTCTCTCTCTCTCTCTCTCTCTCTCTCACTCTCTCTCTCTCTCACGCTCTCTCTCTCTCTATATATATATATATGTATGTATATATATGTGTGTGTGTATGCAGTGATAAACACATGCATAAATGAATCGAAACAAAATTGAGAAAGAGCTGTGAGATGAATAATAAACGATGGGAAACAGACGGAAAGGCAGACATTTTAATTGATAAATGGTGATGAAGAGAAAATAGCTTACCATGGCATATGTGAATTCCCTTAAAGAACATTCGAATGTCGATACCTAAGCTGTTAGCATTTTTCACTTGTTGATATTCAAGATCCATCTTATAATATCAGCACATTAAAGAAGAAAAGAAGAAAAAAAACGGGAAACTTAATATAAGTTGTATATTTGAAAATATATAATAATGAAAAATAGCACTGATATTACGATAAGTTAATTTGTATTTCATTTACAAAAGGAATAAGTATCAGTAACAAGTAACAAGTCAAAATGCACATGAAAATAAAGGTGCAATACAATGGCTAATAGATGGTAGAAGCAAAATGTAATGATTTCGTTATGTACTCTTCAATCCATAAAAGACTCGGTGACATAATACAGAAGTGGACTCATTATAGTGTCCTTCTGGTTTTCAAAAAGGTCGCAGACATGTCGCTTAAAGGAAAGGATTCCGTCGCAGATGAGCATTTTAAAATATAGGTATAAATTAGGCAACGTAAAGTTTCCATGAGCCCAATGATTTCATTACCTTTCTGGGAAGGGTGTGAGTCTGCACAGAGATATAGGGTCACGTACTGTGTGGGCTTATGAGCTATATTTGACATTAGAATTTGGAATTAGACGTTTTTATTTGTACCTCAAAAATATTAAACCATCATTTTAAAATAAGCGTCCAAACGTAATTGAATTTACCTTCCGCTAAAAGAACGAATTGAAAAATGAATAGTTTGATTGTTATTGTGTTCCGTTCTAAAGCTTGTTTACTTTGCATAATGGTTTTATGTTTTAAGAAAAAGAATTTTCCAGGTATTCCTCACTGGTTATACTGGGTACATTTGAGTTGTCATTTTTATCAGCTGTCTTGATTCAGATAGTACATAGTTTCCACAATTGCCACTTGTATGGAAAAATTTCTGTCACAGTACATACTCAAGTCATATTAGAAGTATGAAAGATATTCGATGTGCATAATGGCCAATGAATACAACTTCAACTTTATGCCTGGTCCCTCTCTTAGAAGTATTTAAAAAAACTGTACAACATC
>JAQPZY010000548.1:0-228681 GCA_029931535.1 Margaritifera margaritifera | reverse complement strand
ATTAAATCTGCATGGTTCTCATAGCTATAACTCTTTTTAAGATGATCGCCACATCCTTTCCTCTATAAAACAGCCACAAAGGCTAGGATTATGTCTACAAAAGTACCACCACTATAACCAGCTAGCCATCCTATGGCGGGATTCTGGCAGTCTTAAGCAAGAAAGAATTAAGGGATCCTAAAACAAGAACCAGGAATGGCTGCAGCCACCTTTGTGACCAGATTTTTAAGCATTGTCAGCACAGGCATAGGTCATCCACAAACCTTTTTGATCCACTACTTATTCCACCAGCTGCAGGCAAAAGGAGCGAGATGTATGTGGGGGTTTGTGGTTGGGGGTTGTAACTACCGCTGGCCGTAGCAGTATCAGCAACCTTATCCAGTGGACCGAGAAGGCACGATCGTAGGAAATAATTAAAACTCTTAGAGCGGTATTGAGGCTATGGTGATTGCGATTTGTTTACCCGAAATTGGGTTAGCGCCTTTTCAGCAAGAGTCGCTTGTTCCTCGTGGGCAACCTGATTAAAAACTTCACTGATGCAACCAGCTGGTTTGCCAGACAGAAGCCTCCAACGAAGAGCCTCGGCCTCTTCGGTTCAGGAACTTTCGATTTCATCCTCCTTTTCCTTCAAGAGCCTCAGCACGCCTGTAGGCTGCTCACCCTCTTCTCTTTCCTCGTTTTGAGCACCGTCTTATTAGACATTTTGAGGCTCCCCATGGCCATCATTTTTGTGCTGCTTGCCTTCCGGCAGCATTATTTTGCTAGCGCTTCATTGGCAGGTTTGTAAGGAAGTCTTTGTGAACATAAACCTTTAAGGGTATCGCGTCTCATCCTCTTTTTGAGGGATTGCAGCTTCCACCAGCGTCATATATTTGCTTGTGTTTGGTTTGATAACGGAGAACATTTAACAACCCCCTGATCAGTTAAAGATATACGGTCGTTTTCGAGGGTTGTGCCTATACCCGGTCATACCCAAGGTCAGGTTTGCAATCAGCAGTGGGAAGGAGGCCTTTCAGATGATGTCAAGGGAAAGTCATAAGGTTGACACAGATCTATCAATCTAAACCAGATGTTGGTGCGGAGGGTGGATTGGGGGACGTTGGGTGGGGGGCGGCAAGGGGAGGGTGAGGTGGGGGAGGGGTTTGAGAAGGGCAGTTGGGGGGGGCGGGAGGGAGGTTGATCAGGGTGGGTCGAGCGGGGATGTTCTCGGAAGGGGGGCAGAGACTTTGGAGCTTTGGGATTGGTTGGGGCGCAACCGGGCACTCTACTTTCCACCAGAACAGATTTGCTTTAGATCCTACATATGGAGGTCCTACAGAAGTAGTTTACTCTCTTAACGGGTCTGGTTAGGCGTATATAAATTAGCTATCGAGGAATAACACTGTGCAGATAGAATAGAGCATTCGCAGGCGGGGGGGGGCCCCTTGGGGGTTTTAAAACATATATTGTCCTTTCTCTTTATGGATGCGCAACTGAATTTACATAATTGTCCAGTTTATCTCCATCATCTTTTAAGCACATTTTTTGATGTATCTACAAACCGATTTGCGCTATCCATCGTAGTCGTGATGGATGTGGGAAAAGCGTATTCGTATGCGAGTTGCTGGGAGGCGGCGTTTAAGGAAAGATTTGATACCATCATCGTTTTTGCCCCACCATCCGGCTGAATATAGGTTTATGATCTCCTTATCTGCCACGAAGGGTGCCAACGCGGGGGGGGGGGGGGAGAGGAGGAGGAAGATCATGGCGTCTATCTCATTAAAACAAACTACCGTGAGAGGATCTGGATGACATGTTGCTCGGTCTCTTCAGCCAGGTTTCAAGGAAACGGATACGTTATTTATTTTTGATGACTGTAATCTTTCTCGGTGGGGTAGGCCACAAGGAGACGGCCCCTGACAAAGCTGGCCTAAAACGAGTCGTCTCGCGGGGTATTAGCGTGTGATCTTCATTCAATGCTATAACGCAGTGGTCCAAAGGAGTTCGAGAGCAGAACCTCGTGGATGGCTCTAATGTACTGCAAGGATACAGGACAACCATTTAGGGACGCGTTTAAAAGAAAATAACGTGATTCAAAGCCTGAGGACCGCCAATAAGGCTCGCGAAATTTTTAAAACGCGAGCGGTTATGTTAAGGTCATATCTGTGGACGGACCTACCCATAAAACGTACCATTTTTACTTCCGCAAAAAAGGCATTTTTGTGGCTTCACCTGTTTTATGTATCGTGTCACACTCTACACCGTCACCTTCCTGCTCTGCCTGGCGAATCAATTACTTATGTTGAGCGAGTAACCACAGAAAATACGCCCAGGCAGAGTCCGACGGCTTAGAAAAAAGCTGGTTTGCTGCTGAAATGCGAAGGCTACGAGGATACTACCAAACTAATTAAGGCCGATTATTCCAAAATTTATCTTTTCATTTGATGTAGTCCCTGCTGGAATTTATCTGCTTCCCAACACTAACCTCCTCAGGCTGTTAAATCCACCCTACCCCCTCCCACTCATAGCAGCGGCTTTGTCCGACTTGACCCTTTTCTTACGAAATAGTCATTCCTATAAGGACCTTGTCAAAATCGAATAAAATTAATAATAATGGCAAACCAAATGATTGTGGGCAGGCACCTTTTTTTATTATCACGGATCAATTGCTTGATGGACTCGAAATTTGGTACTCTAATGCTGGGTAAAAAATTGTTCCGATGGAGGGCTCCAGATCTGGGTCGCATGGATTTTGAGGATGCATGCCATAGGCATGGGCATAATAATCCAAAACGACGAGCCGAACATTATGACCAATCCTTTCTGATGCGAAAACAGGAGGCGCAACAGGCTGTGTTGTACTCATATGAGTGTGAGGCGAGTCTGCCAGAGAGTATGCACATGTTGTGGCAGGAGGTTGGCTCCAATAGAAGGGAAAACATTAACTCGTCTGAGTCAAGAATGTGGTACCAGAGCCGAAACTTTAGATGAATTGTTTTTATACACCAAATCCCAGATCAACAAAAAATATGAGCACATTTTTATCCTTGGCAACTGGCTGTTGTTAGTATCCGTCGTCTTTAGGTATTTTATAAGTTAGATCCATAGTCCACGAGTAAAAATAAATGGAAAAGAAGATTATCCGCGATTTATTAAGGTCCCCGTGGGGAGTACTGGAAGGGCGAGGCACGCCGTTGAAAAGCTAAACAGACGCGGTCTTCGGTGTCCGCAGGAACAAATCAAGGGGCGTGGTTACAAAAGCTAAGCCATATGGAATAATTTATTCTTCCGGTTCCTCAAAAATATTATCATACTTCATTGTGGTATATCCACACCCAATGAGATACATCAGGCTGACGTACTCTATCTACCTTCATGATAAAATTGAGAAAAAGTAGTATAAAATAATGCCCTGACCGTTAATATGATATTGGCAAGTAGCTATAAGCAGCGCAAGTCCCACTGCATAGCAAAGAATCTTTTAGTTTGTCCGAAACTTTGAACGCCGCCTAAAAAGGTAGATCTATAAAAAATGGCCCGCTACGGTGGGCATCATTTTAACTGCAGTCTGTTTGCCTAAAAACAGTGCGAGCGGTGTGACAGGAAGGTGAGGCTGGTCTCAGCCTAGCCACGCAGGCCTATATTAAAGCGATTTAAACCAAATTCTGGCCAAAAAACTCGATTTGTTCGGACACCAGTGACGCCCAGGAAATGTTATGATTTTCCAGTGTGTGGTATATTGTTTCGCAGTGTTTACTGTTTTTATGTTTGAAAGGGGTTAAGCAGCTGCCAGCTGTAATAAAGGCTCTTAACAGTATGGCAACATACGATTCTACGGATAAGATGCCTGCAGATAACTTTTAAATGATCTACCGCATAACCCCATCCATGGCAGAAATAGAAACATGTGGAGGAGCTTACCTCCCCCACTTATTCCGTTTGCCCGGATACGATATATGTATGCGCCTGGAGGGCGGTGCGGTGTCCTCGCGACCTGGTTCTCATAATGGTCTCTGGAATACTTATACTATTCATGAACGATGGGAGATCACTGGCCAGCAATTCCTCTACCATCTTCAAAGTTCGACAGTCAGTGTTATGAACGAGATCATCTCATCCATAGGTTTCGTGAGAGAAGAGCTGCAGGTTCGTGCCGCAACGAAAACCAAACTACCTCCAAAGATAATTTTATATCCAGTTAGGAGGTATCCAAGTAAACTCATTTTAGATAACAAATGTCTATCCAAAACAGATCTCTTTCCACTGAACAAACAGAAGAGTCATGTTCCGGTCGATGCGTGGAAATGTTCCAGCATAGTACACCCCAAACACTTTTCAGTATCGGTGAGAGCCGGGTCTTTAAAATATTGTCACATTCCACAGATGATGACACAACGTTCATGAGATACATATCTTTCCTCTGAGGAAAATAGAGGGAGATAAGATTTTATCGTTGTACATCAATTTTGGCATTACAATGCATGCTCAGAGTCCAATATAATTTTCGCTTGTACAAAGAGGCTACGCGTCAACGGTGATATTAATCTCCGATGATTGAAAGTAGCGGAAAAGGCTACCTTTCGCCTGAGCAACTAAATGAAATACCATATCGAATGCTTTAAACTGTAAACAAATATCTGTAGATGAAATTGTCCAGTAGTTTTAACATTATCACAATGTCCAGCGTGTAAAAGAATGCATCTCCCAAATTAATTAGAGGCTAACAAGAATTAATTATATAATAACAATAATGCCTGGTCTTAATAGGATCCTTCACTCTGAGCAGGCATGAGAGATTCAGAGTCCCTGCGTGGAAAGGTGCCGATATATGTTATTAAAAAATTGGATTTTGTGTCAGTGTAGGAAACGTTTTGTCTTAAAAAATATGGTCCTCTGCGAGACATACCAACCTTTCGCCAGAGGCAAAATAAACGTAATACTTATCTTTACCATATAGTAAGGTGGGGGTAAAGATTGGTTGCAGAAACGTTTTATTATTGATTGCCGATATGGTCAATAAAATTCTGGTGGCTACAAGAGATTGGAATCCTATGATCATAGAAACGCAACGTAAGCCATCCACTGATTATTTTTTCACGGAGGGCAACTTAAAGGAAACTACAAAATCTTTGCGGCACCAGCTGTCTGTAGTGGGTTGTTGCTAAACAAATATAGGTAAATATTAGAAGTAATTGGGTTAATAGCATATGGGCATCTAGCGGAAATACAGATCCCTGAGGGAGAACGGGGGCCCAAGCGGAGTATGTGGTGCTTAGACGTTAACAACATGATAACCTGCCATCGTGTTTGCTAATAGAGGGGAAGAAACCTTTTCACTACAACAATGGTGCAGCGTGCCTGCAAAGTCCAGGATTACTCACAGCTGGTTATTTTTGGGACCATCATCCATAGATGCTTAGGTCGTGATCCCATCAGGGAGCGATGCATTTTTTCGTGTCCAGCGAGATGACTCATCTTTGTCAGGCTATACACCCCCTTATCTGATTTTTTTTGCTACGTAAGGCTGCATTGGTGTGACGAAACTCCCTTCGCTGCGTGAGGCTCTCGGAGGTATAGCTTATGTCGTAAGTCAGCCTTGACTGTCGATCTCCCTACACTCTTGGCCCTTTGGGACTCTACATTGTCTGCTAGCAGTATAGAGTGAATCTTGGGGCCTAGGCCTACGAACTCATCGACAGGGAAATTTAATGACCCTCATGGCAAGGCTGCTTGAAGAGCTGGAGGTCTCGGTAGTGAATGACGTATCGCTCCTTCTTCAGCAGATTAGGTACCAGCTTCGTACCATCCTGTGCCACGACCCATCCAGCCTGTTTACCAAAACGTGCTGGCTGGAAGATGGTCATTCTTTCGGAATAGTCATATACTCAGGGTTAGAGGGTATTCACTGTGAGCGTCGTGCAGCTCTTTCGAATAATCCAAGTCCACCTTGAGAAGGTATCCCTTGGGAGTATCTGGGGGCTATGCTAATTAAATCAATCTTTTCTGGGTTGTCCCACGCGGTGGCCACCCGTGGGTAGGCTCTGCATCATGGCCCAGTCATAAAAGGTTATCATTGGTTAAGGTAGATGATCCAGGTGATAGGTTTGGAGGGGTCGTAGTGCGAGCACATGGGGTTATTAGCCTTTGTGTATCGCGTAATCATTATGGAGATGCCGCCTCGAAGGCCTCACTCAACAAAGAGATGCATGTCAATGTCTGTCATCAGCTCTGCGCCTGTGGTTTTAAGTTAAGCGTCTCAGCTCATTACGGGGTAATAAAGTTGTGAGGAGGATCGATGCCATACGTCTTCAAGGAGGTGACCCGGAAGGCTTCAAAGATATCTGCCAGAAAGAGCACCGGTCCGTCTTAAGGTAATGGTTATGGTAGTCTCCTATTGTCTTGCAGCTAGGTGTATCCGATACTTTTTAAGCGTGCTGATAGTCCTCAGAGGATATACCTGGACGGTTAACGGTGCTGAAGAAAGGCTTTGATGGTTTATGGGGGGGGGGGGAGCGGGATAGCTTTGTCTCGTTGAAAATGACCCCACCCATCTATATACTCGTACGGAAAGACACCTTTGACAGTCAAAAGGGGAAACATCGTGTACGGTATATGGAGGGTGATGTGGAAGTCTTTCTAGGGGAGGTCATCAGCAGCTTGGATAGCTGCAGGGTAAGAACTGGTAGCTGTCTATAAACTGGAGCTGACCTAGGGAAAATGACATTCATTTTTCCATGTTATTTGGGATGGTATTGATGTCTGCCTTGAGGCCGTTTCCTTAATGCTGCCAACAGTAAATGACAGTCGTATTTCTGCAGGTTGTGGAAGATAACGGGGACTTTCGTTTTCTATGGGCCTTAGTCGTTGCTCGGAGGTTACAGCTGTTATGGGGCGGATTTGCGGTGTCAGCCGGTGATGTGGCAGTAGCCTCTTACCCTGAGCTTCATCCAGGGATTGTTGGCAGATGTGACAGACCTTAGCCGCTTCAACGCAGCGGTGTTTTGCGGGCATCATTACCAAAGGATGAGGATAGGCTAATTCCATTCGGAGATATAACCTCTTTTCTCTCTCTCTTCTCTCTCTCTCTCTCTCTCTCTCTCGGCTTTTGATAAGTTGAACTAACGTGTCCTTTCCTCTGTATACCAAGGGAGGTTTGATTTTACCGTCACATTTCTTGATGATGTAGCAGAAGCCGCATGGAGGCTGGCTGTGGGTTTTTATAGGTATCATTGTAGGCTCGGGTCGACAACTTCCCTTTTCACCTGGCATGTTAAGGACCTCGAGGTCAGCATATATAACGCAGGGCACAGCCATCTGATGAAAGAGGGTACTTCAAGTAAAGCTTGTTCTTTCCTGGCTCTGGGAGATAGGTCTTTTGTGGCTTTGAACCTATGCCTTGACAGTAATTTACGTGGCTCTCCAGAAGGTCATGTTGGGAGAAGGAATGGAGGCATCTGCAGCTTTCGCTCCTTATGTTTGATAATCGTAGAGGCCATTCTGGAAAGATTTGTTATCATACGTAATGCTGCTTGTTGATGTCTGAAAGCAGTAGTAAGTTGACGATTTAATTCAGAGCTTTATCGGATATACGTATAGGGTAGAGTGTGTGTTCCCAGACAAATACGTTGACGGCGATGGTAGGGTTGAGGTTCTCAAATTAAGTAATATCTGAGACCTTCATCGGAAATTTAAGACTGCCATAATCGTAGCGTTCCTGATAGTTAGTATTCTTGCTGGTATGCTCGGGATGGTCATCAGCAGGATAGAGGGCAAGAAAGAATGGCCCCATTCAAGCATCGCGTCTGTTTGTCGCGGTTTTCTACGTTGATGACTGCTCCTTTTGGTGCCCATTAGGGTGGGTATGTACCCATTGCCTCGAAACGGCCGGTACTGAGAGATGTAAAGTTTTATCTCCTTACATCTGACAAGATGCCAGTCTGAACCCTAGTTCATACACTTTTCCAGCCTCTCCTCGATCTTAGCTATGGCTTTAATGATCAGTTCATTAAGGTCATCGGCAGATAGCGCCACTTATGCTAGGGTGGTTGATAAGTATGCAGGCATGGAGATAGCTTCCCATTCTCTTGTAATCTTTTCTACCTGTGCCTTAATGCTAAGGTTAAGCTTAACGCCATTCTTTCCGATCTCCTGTTTCAGGATGTTTCTCAGTATGGGGATCATGACCCGTAGTAGTTTGGAAATATCAACGTCTAGTGGGTGACCTCTTGGTGGCATGGCCTTATAGTTGACGACTATTTTATCCTTTCCTGAACAATGTTCTTTTTGTACAAGAGTAGGTAGAGGGAATCGTCATTTTTTTTATATTTTTTTTTGACACATAGATGTGTAAGCTATCCCTATTTTAATAAGGAACATTTAGTAAAGTTTCTTGGGAACGTGAAAGGCCGATTCAAAATAAGTTCTGCATGGATGACCAAATTATCATTATCATTAATAGATAAACAGATATACACATATCAATTCAATGACTATCTTGTTTTAGTGCTTTTTTATACTGACATTTTAATAATAAATTTAAACTGGATATATGCCTTTAATTGTATTTTCAGATTGAAAGTTGTCCGGAATGTACGGGTAGCTGATATTACTGAGTCTCGGTAAATAAGCTTATATTATCATGGTCTTAGACAGGTTATATAATAGTTGAGTTTTGAGCATATTAATGATGTGATCTAGTATCTGATTGGCTAAACTTGTTACCTCTCTGTAGACTATGATGTGATCTAGTATCTGATTGGCTAAACTTGTTACCTCTCTATAGACTATTATGTGATCTAGTATCTGATTGACTAAACTTGTTACTTCTCTATAGACTATTTTGTTTCTCTCCCGATTTCAACAAAACTTGGTAAATATAATCAATATATTGGATGCGTTTCTATTTTTAGCAATATCTATGCATATTAATTATGCCCTTTTCTTTGGAAAGAATGTTCATTAAAACAGGCTAAATCGACACGATAGAAAAGTTGGAAGATAGTTGCATTCTTACAATATCACATAAACATGCTTAGTGAAATGATCAGCTCTTAAGTTATGTAAGCGGTGTTAGCAAAATCAGGACCATCTTGGACTCCCTCTTTTTTTTTTTATTTTTTTCTCCCATGGTCAAAATATTATGGACCTTATACTAATTTAAAATTCACACAAAATTTTAATTTTAGAAAAAGGTTTGCTCTTTGTAAGTTAAATATACACCATGTCGATAGGTGACGTACTTGTTTGGGCCTACATGTATCCCAAACTGGCAATAACATTCCAGGGGAAAGGATAATTGTGAATTTGATTTGCGTAAAAAAAATTGTAATGATGAATGGAATCAGTTAGAGATATTATGCAGTCGATGTGAATGTTACGACGTATGTACAACAAATAAATTTATGTATAAGAGTCTGATTGTGTCCTCATGATATTAATGTCAAATTCGTCATGTTTCACTTTCCACCCTTCCACAACTGGTAAAAGTTATCTGAAAAAAAGACACTATAGAAATAAAGATCACACGCAATGTTTATCGTCATCACCATCATCATCATACTATCTCTCTCTTGCCTCTCAATCTCTCTTTTCCCGAATAGGTTCCCATTAAGAAAGAAAAAGAAACCAATGCCTTTTGTCTAGAGGGTGGGGAAAAAAAGAAAAAAAAAAAAAGAAAAAAAAACACAAAAAAACCTCACAAATAATGTCATGCATGTTGGTTCTTTAAAAAACTTAATGGAAAATACTAATTACTGATACTCAGTCTTTGATAGGATTAAAAGGCACATGCGTATCAGTCTAAATAAAACACCGTTATTTAAAATCTGAAAATCTACATTTGTATTGTGACCATAGTTATATATGCAGCTTCATATATTAAAAGGTGTACAAGAGTAACAACAAAAACAACAGTTACTACTACTACAACTAGAACTAATACTACAATTGACTGTATCAACATAAAAATAAATTGCACTCAGTTTAGTTTCTACATCATACCTACCTCGTAGCATATGGCAGTCAGCATTGTTACATAGATCGTAACCGCAGCATATATCGCAGATTCTATTGTCCCGTTTTGCATAACCATTCTCCTGATCTATATCTTTAAATGTCAGTTCCAACAAAATATGCACATTGCTGAAATCAAGTTGAATGAACATAGCGAGACCAATTCATAATCATTTGATTGAAATCCATGACCATATTCCATTTATTTTTGTTTGAAAAATTGCATGTGTAGACCGATATAATGTGATTTAAATTTAGACAAATAAAACATAGTAACATTCGTTTCCTTTATAATCTCCCCAACACAATTAAGATGTTTGCATTCAAGTGCGCTGAGAAAGACTGTACCTGGGTTGTATACATGAATCAATATATATATGGTCCCTGTTCAAAGTTTATACAGGCCATCATCCCTCTATTTTCAACAGAGACTATATGTACAATATATATATATATATATTATATATATATATATATATATATATATATATATATATATATAATATATATATATATATATATATCACAGAAGTACCCGAAGGCAAACAAGCTCATCAACCTTGGTGCCTTAAATACTAGAGTTGTCACAGGTAACCAGACATGGCCAGGAGTCATTGGGAAAAATGGGTTTGGCAAATGCAACAACAACGGATTCCTCCTAATGCGCTGAACACGACCTCCTAATCACCAACACAGTCTTCTGCCTGCCAAATCGCAACAAGATGTCTTGAACACACCCACGCTGCAAGCTCTGGCATCTCATTGTCTACGTCACTGTCAGGAAAAGAGATAGGCAGAATGTCTGAGTGACGAAGGTCATGAGAAGCGCAGAATGCTGCACTGACCACAGGCTCATTACCTATAAGCTAAATATCCAGATTCAGCCTAGCAGATGACCAGCTCACTGTCTCCAAATTGAAACAGGAGAATAGGAAACGGGTATTTGACGAAGAAACTGTGCATCAAACTCAAAATAATTTATGCAAACTCAGAGGAAGCGTCTTCACTACCAGTACATAATATAACATCAACCATATTCCCAGTTCAACAAGTGCACATGACTTCTTCCACGGAACTGAAATATTCCTGTTCTAACATCCAGGTGATGAGGTCAGCAGAGTGCAACGGGCTATAATAACCACTTGTGACCACACCCAAGAAGACTGTTGCTCACATACCAGACTCATACACCAATGTGCCACCTGTTACTCTGTGTAGAAAATATCCACCCTTGCCAAAGCTAGAAAGTCCAAACAAAACAGACTCTTAGCTCATTCCTCAGACCATGCAGATGAAATACAGATGGCTGGACCATGTGATGCAGGTGGCGGCTGCGAAACACTCCAGGAAGATGAGACAGTCTCCTGAGCTGCATATCATGGCAGCCGACAACCAGTCAATGTAGCACCAGGCAGAAACGTGAAGCTCACTTCTCTGCTCCCTCTCTTTTATTACCAGACCCAGTATGTGGCCATGATTCGCCTTCTATTGATGTAGAGAAGAGCGCAGTGGAGATTCTAAAATCTGGACATATGTCCATTATCACCGTAGAACAGCATATGTACACACTTGCAAATCAAATCCAGTGGAGCTGGCCAACACGCCATGGTGAAGAGCACTTTGCTTTGATGTTTGGCGGGCTGCACATTAAGATGGCAGCTCTCAAGACACTTGGAGATCTTTTGGATGACTGTGACTGGACCAGTGCACTTTTGCAAGCTGGCGTTGCCACATCCGGAACAGCGAACTCGTTTCAAAAGGCCTCCCATGTGACACGCACTCGACATGCTCATCATATTACAGCTAGTGCACTGAATCTGCTCATGCAGAAAGTTTACGCCCATTACCGCTGCAGCCTGGAAGAGCGAACAAATCTGATGTCCTTGGAAGACTGGTGTACTGACAGAGCTGTAGCAAGTCCCCAAATCCAGTTTTGGTTCATTATCCTCCAGCTGGAGCTTGAATTGATGATCTATGTGAAAGTAATATGATAGGCACATTTCTTACTCTATATTGATGCTTTAGCCAAGATCGTTCATGGTTCTTCGCTTTGGGCCACACCAATTATGCTAGGTGGATTCCAGTTGATCTACGTGACATGGTTACACTAGAAGTCAAACATCCTGATGTATTTACCATGTTTCTCAAAGAGAACCTTACTGTAAAGAAGACAGCACGTGCATTCTCTGTTATAGCTATAGACCAGGCCAACGAACAATGCCACAGTGAAAGGTGATGGCGGCGCTGTGGGTCTGACTGAAAACCCTGCAACCCTGCGGTGCTGGATGGTATCTAGACCCGAGATAGCCCGATTGATTGGATAGCTAGAAGCCTCAATGGCGAAGAGAAAGAAGACAGATATCCGGCATCATCAGCAGACGCCACATGCACAGACGGTTTTTACGCAAGATGCCAAGGGATGGTTAATCCATTCAGTGATGACAGCTATAGCTGTGTTCTAAACATATATCGTTGTAGATGTCGACTGAAGAGTGGGAGGTTGTTCCTCTTGATTGGATCAGTAATGGATTGTGTTTGGTTCACAAGGCGCTCTTTGACATAGGTGTCATACTGTTCTTGTCTAAGCGTTTAAATCTGCCGTACAGTGTTTATAACAGCTGGATTGGTAAGTTCTCTGCTGCATAGCACGAGGAGGTCACATCCATCATCCTGAAGAACGACTATTCCGTATACTCCAGGTTGTACGATGTGTCACAGATATGAGATGGAGACCTCGACGAGTTCTTTGCGCACGAAAACAGTTATGTCCACCGGCGTCATCACAAATAGGCAAGCTGAGAATTGGCGGGAAAAATCTGATTTGATGATTTGCTTGGAAGACATGGTCCCTGCACAATATAGTGCTCTCAATCCCACTGCTGAAGTCATTATCCTTGATGGGGCTGCTATCGTCAAGATGTTACGTCCTGGCCCTGCACAAACATTTAATAATTACACAACGCAAGTGTATCAAATCCCAATTGCAGCTAGCAAGCCCGGTAGATGTTGTGTGGGATCAGTACCTTTGGGACAGTTTTAAAGCAGGTATACGAAGCAAGAGGGAGAAGGAGTTCGGAGACGCGTGGAACCAGTGCAGCAGCCATGGACAGTAACAAAGAAGTCATCAGCACACCTAACTCTAGTCTGCTATGTACTCAGCCCTGAGGTGTGTCATGTCTTTCTCCATTCAATCATGAGGAGGCCGATACACGAATCCTTCTCCACGTGGGTGATGCTGTGACACAATGGCATACCAAGGTGTTAATATGCACAGTTGACATGGATGTGGTAATTCTGGCAGTGACATTAGCCCAGCACCTCAATACCCTTGAGCTGTGGGCTGCCTTAGGAACTGGGAAGAACATTCGGTTCTTAGCAGCTCTATGAAATGGCCCCGAATATTGGTTGCTTTGCAAATTTTTCATGCATTTACTGGCTGTGGCACTGTGTCATCCTTCAGAGGAAGAGGAAAGAAGACTGCATGGGACACCTGGAAAGCCTACGACGAAGTTGCACTAGGATTATGTGCTTTGATTGCTACACCAGAGTCCATAGAAGACTGGTTGAAACAACTGGGGTGCTTTGTGGTCTTGCTATATGACCGTACCAGCAGCCAGGAGTGTGTAAACTAGACTTCACTCAGAAGGTGGAGCACTTTATGACCTTCCCCGGACAAAGGTAGCGCTAATCCAACACACAAAGAGGGCTGCGAATCCAGGCTGGTCAATACTGGTCCCAGATGATGATTCTGGATCCTGAGCTTCCATCATCAAGTGAGTGGGTGTGGAACAAAACTGACAAATGTGGCTGGGAAATATGCTGGGCAGCTCACCAAAAGCTACGAAAACTTGTCGTTAACTCATGCGCTGCAATTGCAAGAAGGGTTGCAGGGGACAGTGCATGTGCCGTAAGGCACGTATCCAGTGCACTGCCCTTTGTCAGTGAGGTGGAGAATGTGCTCGAATCTAACAGGTATGTTATGGAAACAATGTACATTTAATAGTATGTTATACAATTGTAATTGTTAAATATACTGTTTAATCTTGTATGCTTAATGTGTTTTTGCTCAAGAATTTATCACATTTAATATGGTTAAACCTTATAATACGAAATAAGTCAATTATACAATCTTATATAATCATTGTACGCAAATATAATTGAAATAATACAACCTACTTAAGTTTGCAACCCCACAAGTGGATCCAGTCTATCAGATTAAGGGCAACATTTAAACAGATGGTGGCCATCTTGGAAAATGGTGGCCATTTCCGCCCCAGGAAAAATCTCTAATGGCCCTTGAGCTAAATATCTTTCTTTGGACATACCCTAGCTGTATGCCAAATCTGATGCCTGTATCTCCAAACCCACAGTTCATTCATGTATCTGCTGCATTATTACCGGGTCACAAACATTTTGTAGTTTTCGAGTAAAATCAACATTGCTAGAATAATTATGAACTTTTTCCATACATAACTATTAATGAGTTTCATCTCAGTTTTATGATCCATAATTTTACTTCCGACAAAATCAAAATTGTATACGTTTCATTTATTTGATACACACATTTATCGTTAGTGACATGCTTGAACTTGTTACCATGGACTATCCTCAGTCCATTATCTATGCACGTTTGCATATAACCAAAGATGAGGCACCTGGCTTATAGTTATGTTACAGCAAAGTCATTATTGGATGATAATCAAGGTCTCCTAAAGGGCCAATCAAATAACAAAGACAGATGTATATATGGCTCTACTGCCAAAGCACATTGCATATGAAATGGTATCATGACTTTAGGTATTCCATACAAGCTGGTGTTAACATTTACAACCATGCGTTCTCGATGTTCTTTTTCTGTGCATATTTCCTTTTTCCTTTTTGTAGTCATTCGTGATATTATTATGCTGAACATGTATGGCATCTTCTTTAAATGTATCTCACCTTTTTCCCTCACACTTTTTCGAAGACACCAGAAGGGTTAGGAGATGCCACCCGTTAATATATTCAGGTGCATGTTAGCACGAGTGTACATATGGATTTTTAAACAACTCCTTCTACACCTTCTAAGATAGAAACGTTACTTAGTATACAGTATATGACTATACTGTATTTTCCATTTCTTAAAAATCCCCAATTTGTTTAAAAATAATGCTCAATGTCGAACAAATATAATTAACATCTCAGTTAATTTATTGTTATTTGTCAGAAAAAATAAAAGTACTTTAAGCGAAACTTATTTTTCCATAGAAGTGTATAGCCCTCCGTTTATAAGAATACAAGTTGTGTACTGTTTGCAATAAGTAGTCGGACTAATGTTTCTTGTAGGTATCATGATATTCTTGTAAATACTGTATTTCAATTTAAAACATTTTTTATATAATTAATTTCATCTCAGTTTTACAATCCATATTTTTAATCTGATAAAACAAAAATTGCATAAGTTTAATTTATTTTATACTCACATTTTACTGAGGTTTTATTATTATTATTATTATTATTATTATTATTATTATTATTATTATTATTATTATATCATCTATTTATATTGCCAGACATTGTACTACATTATTCAAATTTTAATTCTGTGTGTGTACAATAGATATTCCGCTCTTCCCCGTGTTGACATCTATCCCGAAGTTTGAGCCATGCTGATAGGTTTGTTAGAATAAGAACTGCCCAAAGATGAAATGTCAGTTTACATTTGTCTTTTCAGTTCGAATAAGTATAACATGGTTATATGATCACGATCTCAATAGTCTCTAAGCAATGAACAGGAATTTATGTTCGTTGGGGAGTAAGGATGGACCTCGGAGTGAATTTTAGTTCCATGGTATAAAATCTGTCTTTTTTCCCCCAGTAAGTGTGTATATCGTTGTGGAGGGTGGTGGAGGGGGATCTCACCAGTTATCAACTTATGGCCTAGGAGTGGGGAATGTGTGTGTGTGTGTGGGGGGGGGGGGCTAAGTCTATGCGTGTAGGGGTGGACTCCAGAGGCAATGTATATTATACGTACAAGTAGTAGATATAGTTTTATAACTGGACCGTATTGGAAATTTAATTTATCTTTTTCTTTCCCTGCGCTTCGTCCACGCGCAAATAAATATATAAATACCAAGAAAATTACAGAAATTAAAACTCCTGTTATATCATTGTTGTCACTATACTGACATTTCTGGACCTTGCCTGACTCGGTGAGATTATTCCGCAAACTAAAAGTTACTAGATCAACCAGAATATGAACACAAATAGCTCACACACAAAAATAATGATTATTTTACACATCATAAATAATGGTACAAAGCTACACTGTAGTGAGTTCAGCAGTTTTCAGAAAGGTGATAAAAGAATTTCATGAACTTAACATCTAAGAAACAATCAGTATCTTCAACTAATGACTATTTGCTTACAAGCTAAAAAGTGTGGTCAGAGCTAGTTGTATCAATAAATTGCATTGAAAAAAATAAAAGTGTCAACTTGCTGATTTCAAACATGAAAAATATAATCCTGTGTTACAGAAAAGATGCAGATTTGCAGATATCATTTAATGATGATGACATTAAAATAAGCACGATTGTTCATGGCGTGAAAATGAGGTTTCAACAAAACGGAAACAGTACGCAAATTACGCGGATACTTATGAATACATACAAATCAATTATTTTAAAAATCTCATAACATCCAACATTTGCTGAAAAATAGCTTGATCCTTTTACAAACTTACAAGCTGTGATGTTTCTACCGATGATTTATTTTGAGCATTTTTTCAGAATTCTAGATGAACTTTCTAAATTGGAGACTAGAAAGCAACGTGATCCAAAATAAGCCAAAGCAAATGCTTTATATGAATTTTCATAACATAGCCAGTGATCAATATTTCTACAATAGTTTTTGTTTTCATATATATTTTTGTTGCACATAAATCTTAATTAATTTTATTCTTGTGAAAAATGTCCTTAGAAGCCAGACCAGGGAATGTTTAGAAAATGTCTTGTATGTGCTCTGAGATTGCAAAAATATTCCAGATAGACCACCAATAACTTCTGTCGACCTTTTCCAGTGTTCTATGACATGATCTGTAATTATTGCATACAATCCTATACCAAAATTGAACTGAGATATATGAATTGTTCGATAATCGATAGGGCAGGACTTCAAACATATTTATTTCTGCGTTATAGAAGTGGAGGCATTCTAGAGTACTGGAGCTTATTAGCAAAACAAAGAATGTATGCAATTTATGCACCATCTTTGGTGGCTGTTATAAATGATAGGTGTGTCACGAAATTGTGTGTATTAAAATACCTTTGTATAATAGATGAATGAAAATGTACATGGATTCCGTTGCCGCGTACAGCGTTAACCGGGGATGTATGTTTTAGCCTTAGCTATTTCAAAATACTGAGTTCCATTCACCCACTGATGCACAAACAAAGTGCCGGCAGTGAGAAACCCGATTACCTCAAGTTATGTGGCTGTGAATTTGACCACAACCAGGTTACTTATGGCCCAAATGTTCTATATATCGTCACAAAAAAGATGTATTGTCAAGAATCTGTCCACTTTACAGAAGCAATCTTCAGCTGGAGAAGTATGTAAAAATGTAAATTGTACAATGTACCAACACCACTAACAGCATATTCTAGTCTAACTTGTGAATCTTAACAATATTGCCGCAATCTGATTGTAATGTTTTCATTGAGTCAAATCCTTGTTCGCCCAGAATTAATGTTTCAAAAATCTTTTTAAGTGTCTTGAAGAGTTGGGATAGGCTGTTTGATGCATGTTCTGCATTGAACTTGCGCATCTAAAACACAGATCACATAAGACGTGATGCTTGATTGAATCTTTCTAATGTCAAACAATTACTGTCCTGTAAAATGAAGTATATCCAACATAGTTCACTTTTTACCAATATGGTAATTTGACCAGCCAGCAATTTTCTGCAGTATTCAACAGTACCACGCCATAGTTGTAATGACGTTTGTGACCTTTTAGCACATCAGCAAGTGTAGGTTCTCCAAAACCCTGATGTACTGTTTTATGTTCTTCCGATTCATTATATATCAAGTATTTATAGATTATGTTAAATTGTTTCCAATTTAAGTTGTGGTTGCATTAAAAACTTGTTCATCAGGTAATGGTATTAATAATAGCTTTATTTACTGAGGGTGACAATTAGCTTCGTGGAATTAATCTACATTGTGGTTTTGCACAGTTTGAATGAAATCGAGATCTACCTATAAAGGTTCATATTCTGCTGACCTTTGGAATTCCAGATCCACTCACTTTCAGTAACTTATCAGATAAAGCACTGCTTTTTAAGGAGATGTATCGTTAGAAACATTATATTCCAAATGAAGCTTTTCATTTTCCTAATTGTGAAAACTGTAATTTGATTGGTGAATCAAAAGATCAACAGAACATACTTTGCATCGGTGTTCATCAGATCTCAATTATGTCAGAGATCTTAATTTTAATCAGATTATGGCATTGCACATTCAGACAACAGATTTTGTACTGGAAGAACTAGTAAAAATGAAACCTGTATACTTATTTTACTGACTCTGGTACACTTCAATCTGTTAATGCCAATAACATACACCAGATACAGGTGTTGCCATCCATACATCCCAGTTGATTCTACCATAATTTCATATCACGTACAGAATCCATTAAAGTGTCATCACTGTCAAATCTTAAAATATAGTTGTCAAAATGTTTAGCAGTTTGTATGTGATAGAGTTGTTGTTAGTGAAGCAGATTTTCATCTCTTTAAATATTTGAGCAATGCCTCCATTATCTTAATTGTTAAACTGAATTTCTGGACAAGTATAAGGTGCACTGCTTATCAATTATTTTTAAAATCAAAACTTCATTATTTGTCAAAACCCATTTACTCTTGTTTATTTGCTTATTCTCTCTTCTAATTATTGTATTAATTCATCTCTAGCTTCTTTATCTCTGTTTCATATATTTCAGTTTCCTTTTCTGTATCTTCCAAGTTTTCTTCCATATATCTGTGCACTGTAGTTTTGCTTTGCAATGCATGCAGAATGAGAAATATTTTAACATTTCACCATCATGGTTTCAAATATGTAATAAAAACCCATAGAATACTCACAATCACTCTTATGTCTATATATGTATCATTTACATATGTAATAAACAGTGTTGCACTGTTATTTACAAGCCATGATTTACATACAGTAATAAAAATAGTTAAAGTGGTGGGATTATTGATGATTGTAAAACTTTTTCTGTCAATTTGAAAACATTGATATTTTCGAGGGCATAATAAAATAGTTCCAGTAGATAATGAAACTGAGTGGATACCATCAGTAATTTTACCTAGTTTTGAAAGCCTTTGACAAGTCAATGCTCTTAAGAATATATAAGGATTAATAACAAGTTTGGAAGTTCATTGTATTTCAATTGGTGTCAACATAATTATATGTCATCAGTGACAGAACAGCATCATGACCAAGTTTGTGTAAAGAAACAAGTTCAGTGTGGTTTTGTCATTTATGAATAGCAGATATCAAGCAGATATGAGAAGTAAGCCTCAAGGTATGCAGCTAGATATGCAGATAATTGATGTACATTTGTTGCCTGTTGCCTGTTATGCATAAATCTCTCTCACATACACAGACAGATACCAAAATATAAGTAACTCTTTTTGGCTTCAATTATAGTAAAATGTGCATTTAAGTTTTTTATGTCATTGATATAGTTGCATTTTGGATCACACACCCACAAACATACACACACAATTATTGTTATTTGGTACTTTGTTTCATCGTGTCTTCAGTTCAGAATGAAACATACTAAAATGCACTTGAACAAAACCAAAATGCTGTTTAAAATTCAAATTTTCTTAGGGAGCATGTACCATGGACTCCCCCACCACCTGAACAATTCATGGCTTATCTCTAAAAAAAAATTAAAATTGATAGTAAGAGAAATCACACAAACTCAAATTGATCATATATATATGTTATACAACACACTCCATTGCCATGTATAGTGTCTCCATGTTTTTGCTTTTCTGTTTTCAATTAAACACTGATCACACAAAACTGTCTCAGCATACAAACTGATCTCCAACTGAAAACTTCAAAATAAAAGTTTTCTCCATATCATTACCAAGACATATATTTAGAGAGATAAGACCAATAAAGAAAATGTCAAAATTGTCATCTATTGTATCTCTTTTGCAGAGGGTGCACAATTATCAAAGATCATTTTATTAAAACTTTAAGCATGATTGCAGGAGAGCACAAGTGCAGTGTTTATGTTCATTGTTTTGTAACTACATGGTCAAATCTAATCTTTAAATTACAATCATGAGAACTTCTTCTATTTTATTTTATGCTAGGCAGTGAATTACTGGATTTTCTGAGTAAAATTATTGTGATATTTCACTGCAGTGAAAAAATATAATATTTTTTCACTGGCCGTCAATAAACATTGATAACGTTATACCTAAGAAATTCTGAGCTCTTTGTAAGATATCTGTGTGGTGCAAAGGTTAAGATGGTGGCTTCACATTCAAGCGAACCGGGTTCAAATCCAGCAATAGGCGAATATTTTTTTTTTTCATTTTATTTTTATCTGCTGTTTTACCTTGAATTGGGAAGGAATATTATGTAACTACTGATACTAGTATTTTATGTGCAAATATACTGTACCCACAAAAATGTCATTTTTTGAAACAAAACAATCCGAATTGATGTATATGAAAAAAATTAAACCACAGGATGTTGATGAGGCCTTGAATGAGTTTTATTTCCAACAATCCTTGCTATCATTTACAGTAGTTATGGCCCCTAATTACCCCTCTTCCTAAAGTTTGCTATCAGCAGCATATCTTTACCAAGAATTGTCAGATTTCAACCAAATTCTGTGTGCAGCTTTATTTTTATGAGAGCTAAGATGTGTTTAATTTTCAGATATCTACTTCTTATAAGATTCATTATAAAGTCACAATATTAGAGTGATTGCCCATTACTGCCAACTTTGGTTT
Source organism: Margaritifera margaritifera (assembly GCA_029931535.1). Taxonomy (NCBI): domain Eukaryota; kingdom Metazoa; phylum Mollusca; class Bivalvia; order Unionida; family Margaritiferidae; genus Margaritifera; species Margaritifera margaritifera. The sequence goes on along the minus strand of JAQPZY010000548.1, from coordinate 207,668 downwards.
TTGCACAGGATCATCTAGGATTTCAAGTGAATTTTATGGTGCAGCATACAATTATTGAACTCTTGTATGAGTTTGATAGCCAGCATTTTACATCATAAGTACCCTACCTTTACAAAGTGGGGAAGAGCTATTATACCACTTCAGGCGTCTGTGTTGGCATCGGTGTCAGTGTCTGCACAGATAAAAGCATATGCATATGTACAGCCTCAGTGTATCACAACTATTCTTTCTTCCTAAGTCCTAGGCTACAGTTCGGAGTATGTTTCATAGTACCAACCCTCTGGGAAAGAGGCTTAGGAGGCTAACTTTGTATATACATATACATTAGTTGTACATTCTTGTATATACATGTACATTAGTTCATATTCTTCTACTGATCAATCGGCGTATTTTATCGATTGTAACCTCATGTAAAATTAACATGACTTTGTGGTTGTTAAGGGACTCTCATTATGAATTATTACATGGAAATGTTATAAATTACTGGTAATCCTTGTCAAATTATTTGGTTTCTGATGGAATAAATTTTCTCATTCATTTCTGATGGAAGGATGACACATCAGGTAGTATATAGTGATTTCAAGGGAGGTCATTATGAAACTTTTGACAGATCTAGTTGCATGGGTGGTGGTTAATGGGATCTTGGAGGACATTCATTAATAGTGCAGAAAAGAATTAGGATATGCTTCTATGCTGCAGCATTCTAGATTTTACTGTATTGATGATTTGTTTCAGGCTTGGTGACATTTTTGGAAGGGGAGACAATTATGGACTTTTAATCCCAGTAGCTTTTAATTTGGACTATTTTATTTCATATTAAAGAATGAATTAAACTTGGTTCTTTTTATTTTGACTAATAAATGTCATTAGAGATTGACCAATTCATTCTTTTCTCAGGACTTTGATCATTACAATCATAATTACAGTAAAACTTCGATTTCATGTTAAAGTCCACATAAATATCATCATATTACTAAAATAAATAACTCAGAGTTGAACATATTTCCTGATACCAGCTGTGTTTGGATTAGTCAAAGTTGCCGTATTTTTAACTTCATGTATCCAAATACTGACTGCATTTAATGGCAATAAATGCATGGTATCTAATGCAATACTTAACAAATTATTTTTTTTATTAATCCAATTATAACACTCACCCAACTACAAACAGTGGAGATCCAGATCTGATATCACATAATGCACAATGAGATCAGGGTCTACATTGATTATTCTTCTAATGATTGCAAGCAAAGCAGGTTGACACAGATCCGCCAGCACATTGTGTGACAGCAGATTAGGGTCTACACTGATTGCAGTATGATGTGTTATTATATATACTTAACTATGGTAGCTTTTGCATTTTTTTTTTTTTTTTTAAAATACAGGTACAGAGAAAGAATTCACCAGAGTAGGCTGGATTTTCCTTGTCTTCAAAAAGAAATGGGACAGTTTGTTGACTGCTGTTTTGTACTCATCTGTGGCACACAGTCTTTTGAAAAAGACATGATTTGAACATGTCACCAATCTGAAAGTTCCGAAAAGTAATATTTTAAAGTTTTAAAGCTGTGATATAAGTTTACATGGGAGGGGACCAAGGTTTTAATTTTCCTTCTCAATAAAGGACTGATATCCAAACAAATAGTCGTTTTGTTCTCTTGCATAGAATATACTTGTGTTCCATTTAGTCCACCATGGGTTTCATGGTTATCTCCATTCCTTTTATTGTAATACCAGATATATATTATCAAATGACTACCTAAGAAACACCCTCAGAATCACTTATAATACTGGAGAAAAAAAATAATTGTCCACATAACATCAGATGACCTTCCCTTGTGTATACAAATATGGGAACATATGGTCATTTTCATTTTCAATTGATAAGCACCAACGGAGCTGAAACCATTAGGAGCAACCATAGAATGTTGTGTAGTAGTCCTTAAAAAGCTAAAGGTCAATATATTAACTGTTCAGGAAAGTTCATTTTTGACCTCTGTGAGCAAAAAATAAACTGAAGTGGCACCTGCATAATCAGAGCAAGGATTGAAATTCCTATTATAATATTCAGTGTCAAATCAAGTAGAAGGAGGCTAGGAAAGATATTTTGGTGCAGTAATTACCTGGGATCAATTATCATATATACTCATGTATAAGCTGATACCAACTACAAACTGCATAGACCCAGATCTGCCATCCCATAATGCACCAGCAGATCTGGGTCTATGCAGTTTGTAAGGACTAATCAGTAGAACAAACAACATAGACCCTGATCTGCTGGTGCATTATGCGATGGCAGATCAGGGTCTATGTTGTTTGCATTTGGACCCGGTTCATACTCAAATATATACAGTATATTCTAGATGGATTACATGGATTTCGGCTCCCCCGATGTATCTTTCTCCTAGATAAACTTAGTAACTATATATATATATATATATATATATATATATATATATATATATATATAATTAAACTTAGTAAATATATATATATATAATTAAACTTAGTAACTATATATATATATATAATTAAACTTAGTAAATATATATATATAGATATATATATATATATATATATATATATATATATATATATATATAAAATTAAATTTAGTATATATATATGATTCTAATGTCAGCGCTATATGGCGTATTCAAACTAAACCCACTGAGTGAAGTCCACACAGTTGCCGCTGTCATCCCAACCTTCGTTGAACGGCCCAGTTTCCGCTGAAGAAACTTTACTCAAGGGTTATCCATAACATTCTGTCAGGGAGTTTCACAGCCCAGCTGTGACCTCTGTACAACCACATTGTGCCATTCAGTAACCGCTGAATCAGTCACTGACAGAATGAACCAAAACTGTTTCATCAGTAGCAGCAGACGGTCCCCTTAGACAAACATTATAATTATAAATAAAAACTTAACTGGATCTGTGTTTTGTTGTGTATAAACTATATATATATATAATTAAATTTAGTATATATATATATATAATTAAACTTTGTAACTATATATATATATAATTAAACTTAGTAACTATATATATATATAATTAAACTTAATAACTATATATATATATAATTAAACTTAGTAACTATATATATATATATATAATTAAACTTAGTAACTATATATATATATAATTAAACTTAGTAACTATATAAATATATATAATTAAACTTGGTAACTATATATACATATTTAATTCAACTTATAACTATATATACATATATATAGTTCAGCTTAGTAACTATATATATATATATAATTAAACTTGGTAACTATATATACATATATAATTCAACTTAGTAACTATATATACATATATATAGTTCAGCTTAGTAACTATATATATATATATATAATTAAACTTGGTAACTATATATATATATATATAATTAAACTTAGTAACTATATATATATATATATATATATATATATATATATATATAAAATTAAACTTAGTAACTATATATATATATATATAATTAAACTTAGTAACTATATATATTTATATATATAATTAAACTTGGTAACTATATATACATATTTAATTCAACTTAGTAACTATATATGCATATATAATTCAACTTAGTAACTATATATATATATATATATATATATATATATATATAAAATTCAGCTTAGTAACTATATATATATATAATTAAACTTAGTAACTATATATATATATATATAATTAAACTTAGTAACTACATATATATATATAATTAAATTTAGTAACTATATATATATAATTAAATTAAGTAACTATATATATATATATATATATATATATATATATATATATATATATATATATATATATATATATATATAATTAAATTTACTAACTATATATATATATGATTAAACTTAGTAATTATATATATGTATATATAATTAAACTTAGTAACTATATATATATATATAATTAAATGTAACTATATATATATATATATATATATATATATATATATATAATTAAACTTAGTAACTATATATATATATATATATATAAAATTAAATTTTTCCTTCTTCATTACGATTTTCAGTAATTTCATTCACCAAAAATCAGTTCAACAAATTTAGTTCATAACTACATGTAGCAACAGGGGATGATTTTTTCGGAATTATAGAATATACAAAAATTGAATGTTTTCTGCGTAATTTGAGTGTGCAGATTTCAAAAATGAACCCACCTTTATGATATCTTTTCAAATAAATTCACAGGAAGCATTCAAACACATGTACCATTCACCATTTTTAATATTGGTCTTTGGCACTTTTTGCAAATTCCTGACATCATGTTATTTCAAGCTGAAATTTGCATATTTCTTACATATGTTTATATAGAAATGTTTTGTCAACACTCAGCTTTAAGAATAAATTGACTTTTTCTATGTTCCAGGTATTTCAGAAGCCCCACAGTGCCTTTTTTACAAGCACCCTTCTAACATTTTTGCATAAAATACTATATTTTTCAGTCATACACAAGTTGAAATTATATGTTGCTCTTAAAATGGAACCTTTTCTGCATAATTTGAGTGTGCAGAATTCAAAAATGAACCCATCTTTATTATATCTTTTCAAATAAATTCACAGGAAGCATTCAAACACATGAGCCGTCCACCATTGTTAATATTGGTCTTTGGTCACTTTTTGCGAATTCTTGACATCATGTTATTTCATGATGAAAGTTGCATATTTCTTACATATGGTTATATATAAATGTTTTGTAAACATTCAGCTTCAAGAATAAATTAACTTTTTCTATGTTCCAGGTACTTCTGAAGCCTTTCAGTTCCTTTTTATCACATGCCCCCCTAAAATTTTTGCATGAAGTAGCATAATCATGAGTCATACACAAGTTTAAATTGTATGTTACTCTTAAAAGCAATAGTGCAAATGCATTACAGTGTTCTTGTACATATATACATTGATCAGAAATCACAATTTAGTAAATAACAATTGCCATTTTAGAATTTAGTTATGATAAGATATTTTTGGTCAGTTTTCATATCTATAAAATAAAATCAATGACAAAAAAACATAAAAATGACTTACTTTGAGTACTTCCACAATTCTACTACAGGCACTGATTTGGTTCTCAAGAAATAGTTATGATTATGTTTTTGTTTAAATAGAGAAATACTACAGATAGATTTTCTGTTCTTTATTATGACAATATTCATATTGATATTCACAAAAAATGTCATGAAATGAATTTGTTTTCATTTTCAAAATTCTGAAAATAAGTTTAACTTTTATCTCTTTTTCGCCTCTGCTAAACATGAACATTTTAATTTGAATACCAGTGTCTCTAGCTAAGAATTGTACCTAGAGCAGATGACCTGACATTGATGATATCTAAATGATCACAATCACATACTTATTATCAATATCATTATCAGTATCACCCGTCGAGTCTCTATTCTCGAAATTACATTACACAACAAAAGTTGTACCAAAATGTTGTAATAAATTTGGTATAATGAATGACAATACGTTTGCATAATCCGATTCCTTTGTATAAACGTCTGCCCTTTCATAAAATCAAGTTTACGTGTGTTTTTGAACCCAATTTATGTCGTTGTCATTGTTTCCATTTTGTACGTACCCATGTGCCGGGAAGAGTTACCGTTCTTGCTGGCATGGGTGACCTTTAAAAAGACGTAATTCGTGGGTTTTCCGCAAATATTCGCACACATTTTACGATTATTCTCATAAAAAGAACTACAAAGTAATTAAAAAGTAGGCGTAGGTGAGCGTATATATTCGTTTATTTACTTTTTCTGCGTTTTGAAAAGATCGGTTTTCGTTTATTTTCCCCGAATATGTTGTACAAAAGGCCCAATTTCATATACGCTAAATATAGACATTTGACCTTTAAACCATGAATACATTCGGATATAATAATGTCGGCTTTTTACATACGAAAGCGGAGAAAGTACCATGTGTAATGAGGTTGACATTTTGAGAAAATGTTAATCTTGATCGCCAGTGCCCTCTAGCGGCGGCGCATGTTGCTATTGTTACACATCAATGAAAACGTCAGATGCATTCCACGTCAATAAATGGACTGCTAAATAAAATAGAGTAAAATTACACTCCACAAAAATCCCATTATTTCTTAATAGAAATTCTGAATTGGACTCACGAGTGTCTCCTGTGCATGCTACTTAATTTTTTTCCCACCTCTTCAACTTCTCCAGCAAAGTATTGTCCAGTATCCAACAGCGCATGCGTCGAAGCATTATCACTTTCGCGCATGCGTGAACGATGGAGTGTGAAGAGACTGTGTATCGAAAATAGAGCGGTTACAGTAATTTGTGTAAACCCGGGCTTACACACGTCTTAAAAGTGCCACCAACTGAGACAGTCCAAATTTTCATTTTTTCTTCATGAAACATACAAAATTAGCCGAAATTCGCATTTTGGCAAGTGAAGTCTTGAATCGGGTCCTCACTTGCTTTTTAAGTCCCCATTTGTTGGTGTGTATTCAACATCTGGTCTTCACTTGGCAGCAGTCACAAACACACACACACACACACACACACACAGAGTGAAACCTCTCAAGACTAATATCCTTAATCCTTAAAACAACATTTCCAGTATTGAGGGACTCTATTTTCAAATAAGAAAGAGAGGTTATCTGGTGTCCTCTCACACACAAGCAAATGTTTATACGTTTTGACACAAACAGTTTCCAGTCAATGTTTATATATATATATATATATATATATATATATATATATATATATATATATATATATATATATATATATATATATATATATATATATATCTGAGTGTTAGAGTTAGGCTTGGCCTTGAAGACTCAGACAAACAAACGGTGAAGAGGTGATTTCATTATTTTGACCTTAATGTTAGTTGATCAGCTTTTATCACCATTAGGTATTATTTGATACAAATGCATTTGCTAATTGATGTGGAAAGGAATGGTATCAATCATACACAAACGTTGTACTTAAAGTTATTTATAACTAGATATTTTCCTTGTTTCCTTGTAAAGAGATTGCACAGAGAGGAGCCCTTACCCCAAACATTTGTTTCATGAATAAAGAATAAAAATGAATGAAGAAATAAAACGATTAGTATGTTCAAAAGTGTTGGAGAAAAGAAATACTATGTGTAAGTGTGCATGGTTTTGTATTTATTACCAACCACCACGAGATACAAACGTGACAAACTATAACTACAATTTCAATTAAGTTGTAACATTGTAAACGTTATAGTAAAAATAACAATAATGAATCCTTGCTACCAAGACAATGTGACTCAAGAATTAAAAGCAACTACATTTCCCCTGGAACATTCTTTAATAATAATAATAATAATAATAATAATAATATTTATAGAGGGGGACACAATTAGTTTTATGAAATTATTCTTCCTTGTGGCTGTCTACTTTTTACATATTTAAATGAACGCCCATAGTCTCATTACCCTCATCTCCGCTCTCTCTCTCTCTCTCTCTCTCATCCATTTTCTCCGACTAAAGTAAAAGCACATTTCTTAGTAAAGTACACTGCAGGCATTGTTTTCGGGTGCTTTTGTTTTTCTTTGGTTTATGTACAAGATAATAAGAAAAAAAACCAACTCATTTCATTGATATGTGATTACAATACGTTAAGAAGTAGATGTGTACACACACACACACACACACACACACACACACACACACACATATATATATATGTATATATATAAGACCATGCTAAAATTGGGCTATTTATATCATTATTTATACAATATAGTTGGGCAACAACAATGAAGGTGGATGTGTTCATATGTAATTGGGGTACAAGTCACTACTAACCAGGAAGTTTAACTTTTCATAAAAATTTTCCGACAATAGGGAAATGAATTTATTATATAACTTTCCCTTATTTCCTTTGTAAAGCTGTTCCAAATGAGTGAACATGAAAACTTCTTTTTTAAAAATAGCTCTTTGTTCGGTTTGGGAAGAAGAAAATGGTTGGCTGAAAAGACCTTAAATGACTCGTGTTGCCTTGCGCACTGACATGACCTAACTTCCGCATTAGAGCTGTATTATTTTACATTGTGTAGATAAGGTTAGCTATTTACTGAGGAAGATTCTTTCGTCAACTGTTAAAATATTAATATAAATCATTTCATACTGAATGTCCTCAGTGTTATCAATGATAAGTTTAGATGCTCTCTTCTAGACGGAATAATTTATATATGTTCCTATCAGACATGTTTCCCCAGAGAGCATTGCAGTAATCTAGATATGGTTGAATATAGCTTTTATTGTACATTATTCTATGTTTCATTAACAAATATGATTTAATTCTGTATAATAACCACATCAAACAATTTATTTTTCTGCATAGAGCCTGGATATATTCATTCCACTGCAACTTGCTGTCAACAGTTACTCACATAATTTTGTCCGAGGCTACAATTTGCAGACATGTATCGTTCAGTTTAAGACTTAATGTATCATTTACTAGGTTTGCTCTTCTTTGTTTAGTATTAATCATTAAAACCTCTTTTTTTACTTTAGTATTATCTATATGCCATTTTCTTTACAACAGGAATGTAATTTAACCAGAGCAAGTCGCAAAGATACCTCTATGTTCGATTTGCATTGTTTAAAATCAGACAGGGCTGTTTTGTCTTCATACAGATCAGTGGAGAAAATGCAGTTGCCAGTTTACAAAGGCAAATCTTTAATGAATATAAGGAAAACGAGAGTTGACCGACTATAGACCCCTGGGGTACTCCACGTGGTACTGACTCCTCTTCAGAAAGGTTGCCATTGACTGTGACACATTTTGATCCATTTGTAAGGTAGGAGGCAAACCATATTGTTGCTGCTGCTTCACATTCATATATCTTTAATTTATTGATGAGAATATTGTGATCTTCAAGGCCAAAAGACTTCATAAATTAAACAAGTATTGCTACCATTGGTCCAGGGCTGCAATCCATTTGTCTACCATGGAGACTAAAGCTGTCTCACATGAGTGAATTTCCCTAACACAGACTGGTTTGGGTGTAGCTCGTTGTTGTTTTATAAGTACATCATACACTTATCGTCAACATGTCTTTTTAGAAGTTTAGATAGTGTGGGTAAGATAGATATAGGGCTGTAGTTATTTACATCTTCCTTTTTATCTGATTTGTGAATGTGAGTAACTTTGGCTATTTTCCATGTTTTGGTGGAAACTGAAGAGGATATGCTCTAATTACATATATAACTTACACTGTCAGAGTTTGCAGCAGCAACAGCCCTCAAGAGGCGTGATCCAATATTGTGCAGACCTGTTGCTTTGTTTGTATCGATAGTTTGCCAGAATTTCAAAATTGTATCAGTTAATATAGCAGTAATCGTAAGTTTGCTTTCGGAAGCAAGTTTTTATGAACAGTACTTTCTTAGTTCATTTTGACTGGGTTATAAAATTGGTTCCTTTATTTCTGAGGTAAAAGTGTCGAAAATTTCATTAAATGTGTTTGCAATTTCTACATCTTCATCAATTACTTGACCATCATAATTTAGCTGTTGAATATTTTATAATTTTTAAGTACTTGTGCCTGCATCTAGTTCATTGAAACTATTTCAGATATAATTAGTCATTAGTCTTGTTACTGATATTTTTTTTAGAGTTGTTTGATTGTGTGTTTTATTGGCAGTTTGGATCATTTTAGTGACTCTTTTCTCCATGTAATGTAGTGTGCATTTAGATCTTTAGGTTTAAAGTAATCACGTGTTTTCATAGAATAAAGAATGTCAGGAGTTATCCAGTTAGGTTGGATGTTCTTGTTCACTCTACGTGATTTTAGTGGTACATATTTGTCTACAACCTGAATACAAAGTTGTGTCCATGTATCAACATCAGTAACATCATCAGCTACATTTGCACAAAATTCAGTGGAAGATTGAATAGATCATCCTAGAATTCGGTATCATCAAAATGCTGAAATGATCGATACGTATTGGTTTCATGAGTGTATGATTTGTCAGATTTCAAGCCAGATTTCCTCTTATAGAAAACAGGGAAGTGATCATTTAAGCATACCCTAGGAATATATATGTTGTGGTTTACCTACTAACTTGGTGATTCAGAAAGGTTTTATGGAGTATAACCCATTATGATTTATCTGAACATTCATAAGATCTCTGTCAAAGTGACCTTGAATATACATTTCTTTTTGTTCATCAATCTTTGTATTCATCTGCCTTCCAAAATCTTCATTCCACACAATTTCTGCCAATGTGGTCTATAAACCACACCAAACAGTAAAGGTTTTGCATTTGACTGGTTGATCTTAACCTATGTTGCTTCAGTTTTGTCTAATTCAAGTTCATTTCTCCTTTTAACTGATATACAGTCCTTAACATAAATCAGAACACCGCCAACTCCTGAGACTCTACCTCTTCTTTCAACTCGGATGGTAAAGTTATGACGTGAAATCAAAGTGTGATTAAATAGATAAACACAAAAAGATGCATGGACAACTACATTATTACCGCAGGCCTCTCACCTACCCTATCATATGGATCATAACGACAGTATGAAAGAATTCAATAGCAGATAAATGGAGTTCAAACGTTCATTTGTAGTGTTCCTTACATCGGTATCAAACAGCTTTTTCCAGATCCATGCCTTGAGCGTTCCTGTTTTTAAACTTCGAGGGATTCTGCACAAATTGATGGTGTCTGGCATGGTCACTCTCTTCACTGAAAGCATATATTAAGCAGCATTAGTCTGTAATAGCATTTAACTGTGATGTATCTAACAATGAGAGATACAGTTTATCTAATATTGCTTTAATAATTACTTGTAATTACTTGTAACATGAAAGTTGTATAAAAGAGAAAGGTATATATATATATATATATATATATATATATATATATATATATATATATATATATATATATATATATATGTGTGTGTGTGTGTGTGTGTGTGTGTTCATAATGACGATCAAATATTCCTATGGTTTATAAATCAGTAGATCTACCCAATTTGTCATCAATTATGAAAGGCTACATGTATAATTATAACAAGAAACTCAGCTTTATAGCACTCATCGAGAATATGTTACTGCTACTGACACTGTAATTTGACAGAGAAAAAAAAGAAAGAAATGTTTCCCGCCATCTCCAGATTATAAGAATCTTAAAACTTGACTATGAAAGCTGATGCACTGTGTGTGCCAGTTTCGTCGGAGAATATCAAAAACACCACTTTATTAAAACAAAATTTCTAAATTGGCTGCAAACAGCTACCAGACCATGTTGGCAAGCAATGCCACAGACCGCTTGACCCCGATGACAGCAGTGTTGTTAGCTGTTATTAAAATTATTCTTCCGAGAAAAAAAAAGTACCAAATAAGTTCAGTGCTAGATATGTTGGATAAATCCTTCAAATTTCTATTTTGCGTTGTTTTTTCTTGAATTTTGGTGATCAGTTTGAATTGATTCCACGTTTAAGGAGCGATTTTCCCACAATGGATTTTAAAGATTGCCGCTTTAGATAGATGATGGGACCAGATCTTAATCTCACAAGATCTTCTGCAAGCTTTGAAAGTGTTTAATACCGATAAAACTGGGAAAGAAGTGGGTTATGGCTAAACTTTTATTTGTGTACTACTTATGAAATTCATAAAATCTAAATATACGAAAGTAAACTTGTAATTTGAAAGAGCTAATTTACATCCATCTGTCGCGTCATCAAAAATACCCATCAATTCTCTTGATCGCAGGTCATTTGTTCCGTACAGTCGATCGATAATGCTTGTAATCTGTGAAAAAAAAAAACATTGTGAACTTATGCTCATGTTTCCTTTCCTCGAGATTAAGGTCAATTGATGTTATGATCTCTTTACAGGGTTGATTTATATATAATGTATCACATAATGCGCGCTGTGACCGTATGGACTAATGTGACATTAGTCTAATACCTATTTCAAGAAAAAACTCCTTGATTTACCAACGTTTCAAAAGTTGACAAGTCCCTTAAAGTTAACATTTTTCTTTCTTTATTTCAAAATCAGAGTATGGCTCGGTTAATTAAGATATGTAAAAGCCGTCTACTTTAATTCAAAACATAATCATTTAAACAAAGGCAATAAAAAAGATAAAAAAAATGTTAACGTTTCATCAAAATGTTAGTATGTTTGTATTTACCAAATACAGTTTTAATGTAATCTTCCTTTAAAATCATGTGAAGCCAAAATGTACATATGATATTAAATAAAAGGTAGGTATCACAATAAGCTTTAATCCCAACAGTTAAAATAAAATGTCTCATGAGAAAACATTTAAATGTTACAAAACAGCAAAAAGTATCTGGTGTATGATTCCTGGCAAAACAACTTACCAGTGTAAAGGAGAATTCAGGTGGAATATCTGCAAAACAATTATTTATCATCGGAAATTGCTAAATATACATGAACTGGTGGAATAAAAATCAGTAAACATTCCTTTAAACTTTATAGCCACACCAATTCATTCTTCAAAGCACATTTTAAAAAGAGTAAGACGCCGTACATTAGTAAAGAATAAAAGTTAAATTTTTCTAATGCACGAATTATTATATGCATCTGAATCAATCATAAAATTCCATCAGTTTATCGTGTAAAACAATATATTATACAGTCCTCACATGCAAATGGTCTTTCAAGTTTGTTATTAAAATTCGATCGAAAACATCTAGAAAATATCTGAGGTAAAATACGAAATTGATTCAAGACTGGATGTAACGATATCTCCTGAGTAGAGTAATGCCATGATATTATGTGGAACACTATGCCAAATGATGAGTATAGGAATAAGTTGTTTGTTTAAATTTTCACAGAAAAAAAAAGAAAAAAGAAAAGAATGTCAATGTCAATTTCAGCCAAATGCCAGTCTGCATTAAATGTAATACCAAGAATAGTACAAATGATTTGAATGAAATAAACGATTTCTTCTCACGTTAGTTAGAGAAGGTTAGACCTTGTATTCTCTTTTTGCAGCTTAATATGGTTTTGAAAACAGTGATATGGGAGCAGTGAACACGAATTGTGGTAATTTGACCATCAGTTAACAAAACGCTAGCACAAAAAATTGGAAATAGATTGGGGGAGGGTTTCTTTCGGAATAATGCTACACGTATTGTATCTAGAGCAGTGTGAATTACTATTTGTTATGTTATTAATCAACCTTCATCTTTACATTTTTCTTCATTTCTTGTCCGCCATTTGCTCTTTATTGTCTCTATGTCCCTTTTCAAAACAAAGTTAAGAAATTGCTCAATGCATTAAATATTACATTGATTTAGTATTACTTACAAATGATTATATGCATTAAATATTACATTGATTTAGTAGTTCTTACAAATGATTATATGCATTAAATATTACATTGATTTAGTATTACTTACAAATGATTATATGCATTAAATATTACATTGATTTAGTATTACCTACAAATGACTATATGCATCAAATATTACATTGATATAGTATTACTTACAAATGACTATATGCATTTTGAGCATATTCCTATGATCCATGTTCCTTTATTTGCTGCCTGTGATTTTTGTTTTAACTTGGTAAAAAGTTCCCCCATCCAATTTAGTATATGTACGTTTTCCATAAATTAATTCGTTAACCGTAACACCAAGGTTGGCTTAAGACAGGAATTCCTCTGGAACAACCCCAAACGTAATTGGCATTATGTACAGACCCACGGTTGGGGGGCCCACCTGTTGCCGGACTTCGACGCTGCCAGCGGCCAGTGGGATCCGGAGGACACATGCCTCCACATAAATCTTTTGGAAATGAAGGCTATCATCAAGGCCTTTCATTTCTGGAGAGACCGTTTCTACGGGAAGGTCGTCTTAATAATATCTGACAACTCGGTGGTTGTGACATACCTCCGCAAACAAGGCGGTACCAAATCGCCCCACCTTTGTCTCCAGGTTTGGGAATTCCGGCGTTGGTGCGCTTGTCTCGACATCGCCATCAAGATCAGACATATTCCCGCAGATTCAATGTCTTGGGCGATTCTCTGTCCAGGAAGGGTCAGATTCTCCATACAGAATGCCCCACCATCCGTCGGTCTTTCTTTGGATTTGCGCACTATTGGGTCGTCAGATGATCGACATTTTTGAGATCAGGTGGAATCACAAATTGCCCACCTTCATCTCTCCAGTTCCGGATTCCGAAGCAAGGGCTGTGGATGCCCTTTCTATCAATTGAGAAGGGTTGAGGGCTTTTGCCTACCCTATCCGTTTGTCCGATACACACACGCGGTCTTAGTACCAAATATTCTACAGAAGTTGAAGGCCAGACGTACAAAATGATTCGGATTGCCCCTCTCCGCTCGGACAAGTGCTGGATCAACGATCTCCTCGACTTAGCAATAGATCTACCCAGGAAGATCTCGGTCAAACCGAATCTTCTAAAACAGTCCCGGACCCAAGTGTTCCATCCATACCCTGACCGACTCCTCCTTTACACTTGGCTCTTGTCTGGAGAGCGTTGCGAAGGAAAGATTTTAAACCTTCGATTGTGGAGAGAATCATACGAGCAAGAAGACCCTGCACTTTGAAGGCTTATGAAGGAAAGTGGCGTGTCTTCAGGGACTGGTGCACAGTCAACAACATATCCCTGCCGCGATGCCACAAATAGCAGACTTTTTTCTCCGTTTTTTTTACCTTAAGCGTCCTAAATCGCTCACTCTGTTTCCCTAGTTGAATCTTTCCTGGGTTCTGACTTGGCTGAATTCACACAAATTCGGGCCTGTAGCCAGGACCTCACTGAAGCTCCTATCATACAAAACATGTTTCCTGATAGCGTTAGCCTCAGCATACAGGGTTAGCGAGTTACATGCCATCTCCGTAGACCCGACATATCTTCAGCGGAGCTTCCGTTGCTTGCAATAAAAGCTCAAAAAGTGACATTTATAAAATGTAATTTTATCAGTACATTTTAAATTTAACATGTGATTTTTGTATTTTGCACAAGAAATTTTCTTTCATTTAACAACAGAGCTGTTCAGTGAAGATGACGTGTACTTTTTGAACCCATAGTTTGGCTATTGGACAATTCGGCCCAAAGACAATTCGGCCCAAGACAATTCCACCCAACTTGGACCGAAAATAAGACAATTGGGCCCAACTTTAAAGACAATTCGGCCCAATAGAAAGACAATTCGGCCCAACTTTTTCTTCAAACAGCAAGTGGATACTATGCAAGTTTTATATATAGTTGTAACAAATATTTATTTTTAAAAGAAAATACTTAGCAAGATATACTGATATATTTAGAAAAATCGTCGGCACAAGAGTAATAACTGAAATTTCACATACACAATTTACTCACAAACATGGTCATTTATTGCACTTTCTAATTAAAAAAAAGTCATAAATTTTGTATGCTTAAAAAATATATGCATCTGCACAACGACATTCTCAATTGAAGTCGTCTGGTCAAATTATCCATATTGATTTATCAAATAATAATTAAAAGATAATATTCTACAGACACCGTACATGAGATATTATACAAATATATATAATTTTAGGTTAAGATTGTAACACCGCTTCATATACGACACACTCGACTGCACATGGCTTTATAAAATAGAAAGGATATATTGTTACAAATCAGCGACAAGAGTGCAAGCCATGCAGACCTCTTGAAAACACTAATCCTACTTCAAAGGCTTTGTTACCTTTTAATTAATACTTACTTGTTTTGTTAGACGATCTGTTATTTTATTAATAGGCAAATAGAGTAGAAAATCAAGGACCATTGGTGCCTATGCCATATGTTTCACCGAGGCTTCATAAATGTACTTCAAAGAGACTATAGTAATTGTTATTACATCTTTTAATCGATTCTCCCTTTCGAAATCGTTGTTTGAGCAATGTTTGTTTAGCGCAGGCCTATATATACATATAGAACCAATCGAATGCACATTTTTTTATTTATGAGTTATAGTGTTATACCGTGTGTCTGTACTTTGTATATTCCAACAATGCCTTATTTTGTTAATGATCTCATTATCTGGATCAATTTGATGTATAATATGTATATATTGTTTATTTGTAGACGACATACACCCAGCGGGATGCTGTATTCAAGTTATGTAGGAAGGTGTTTGCTCTGGTATTTCTTCCAGCCGAGCATATCCCATCAGCATTTGCAAAATTGAAAGGAAAGGCAAGAACACCCGCGTTACAAGAATGGATGACTTACATTAGTGACAGGTGGATATCCAGCAAAATCTGGCCCGTATCCACGTGGAGTGAATTCGGTAAAAGTGTACGGACAAACAACGACGTGGAGGGCTGGCACAGTCGTTTGAATCGCAAAGCGCGAAAGAGCAATCTGCAGTTTTATCTCATGATAACTTTACTATATAAAGAAGCACAAATGATACCGTGTCAAGCAAAGATGGTATCGGAAGGAAAACTTACAAGACATCAAACAAAAATGATCCGTACCTTGCACTGAAAAATTTTTAAGATGTGGAGGATGTACACCAATAAGGAAATCAGTACTAACAATCTTCTACGATTGTGCGGAAGAATCTACGGTCCACGAAGTTGAAGAACTAAGAACTGAGAGAGAGTGAGAGAGAAAGAGAGGGGATGAGAGAGAGAGAGAGAGAGAAATGCCGTTAATTTTGTGAATAAACTGATTACTAGTCTTAACTAAGTTACATTTTTTGTTTGTTCCCTTGCTTGTAAGCTGCTATTTTTTTAAGACAAATATACACACATGCAAAGAATGTACGTCTGAATGCGTCTGTCCATGTGTGCGTCTCTCTCTCTCTCTCTCTCTCTCGCAAATTAGAAACAAAATAATTGCCAGAAAGGGATAAAGTGAAACAAAGGAAAATACATCTGAGCCCGTATACATAAAAACTCACCAGCCTGAGTGCACATACATATCCACATACATACACACATGCATGCATACATACATACACACACACACACACATACATACATACCTACATACAATTGATGCTGCATCGATTAATTGCTTTTGACACCAAAATTCACTAATAAGGCAAAAATTAATGCCGCAGACACGTTATCACTAAAGTAACAGGGGTAAATTTTTTCAGATGATCAGGCGTAGGGCTCTTGCGCGTGCCCACAAAAAAATCGGTAATCTGAAATCTGACGTTTCAAACCTGAAACGTAAGATAAAGAAAGAACTTACGAAATTTGAGCGACTACGTAAAATACTATGACTGTTGCCAGAACCGACGGAATTAGCACCAAGTAAAAGAACCGATGCAGAGGTGTACAAATGTATATCCGATCCCAAGAAGACGGAATCTTGTAAGACGAAACCTCCTTGTATGCAATGCATTTGCTTCACGTTAGTGAAATACATAAGTTACCTATACCGTACACTTGTATCGGCTAAAAACTTTGTTTTCTGTGTGTGAGACTGTATATCAGTTTAGGTCATTTTAATTACTCACAAAAGTGTACATTTAAGTTGTTGGAACTTTAAATTATATCTATTTTACACTACGACACAAAGGTTACCATTCTACGTTACATTTTGTTTTTATAAAATACTTTTTTTTTTAAAAATTAGATGTCTTTTCTATAACTCATCATAGCAAAACGCAATAATGTTCTGAACTAAATGTATGTGAAATTATCACAAAACAACTAAATATGCAATTTTCAACCATTTTTCACGTACAATTTTATTTGTAAATCATAAAAAAAACGTTCAAATACGAGAAGATCTCTTGTAACGTATGTATTTTGCTTGATAATTAAGGTTTTGAGACCATGTTTGTGAGTAAATATAAACAAAATATGGATCGATTTGTGTATGTGAAATTTCAGTTATTACTCTTGTGCCGACGATTTTTCTAAATATATCAGTATATCTTGCTAAGTATTTTCTTTTAAAAATAAATATTTGTTACAACTATATATAAAACTTGCATAGTATCCACTTGCTGTTTGAAGAAAAAGTTGGGCCGAATTGTCTTTCTATTGGGCCGAATTGTCTTTAAAGTTGGGCCCAATTGTCTTATTTTCGGTCCAAGTTGGGCCGAATTGTCTTGGGCCGAATTGTCTTTGGGCCGAATTGTCTATAAGTCCATAGTTTTAAATGTCTTTCTTAAGTGTCAGATAACGGATGTGCAATAATCGCTACGTCTCTTTATATTTATTTTTAATTACCGCTCTAGATCTCGTTCTGCAGTAAAAAGTAGTTCTTTAAACAAAGCATGTCAAAGGCAGACTTTTAGGAAGGAAACTTTGATTAGGACAGTTTAGCTTACGATTGGCTAGCACACATACCAAAGTGAGAACACTATAACAACTGTGGGGCGATATTTCTTGAAGTACTTTAGATCCCAGTGTAAATGAAGAGAGAATACAAAAACAAGAAAATGTGATCATTAATAAACAAAATTTCATAGAGATTATTAAAAGGAGATTTTTTTCCTTTTTTTTCTCTTTCTAAAAAGAGATGTTTGACACTTGGAAAGTAGGATGGTCCCTAGTTGCTAACAAAATGCAAAGCATGATAAAAGCAAATGAATAAAAAATTGTATGGACTATGTACTTATAACATGTAACCCTTTAGTAGCAAGGAATGATACGGCATTTTTACCATATATGATTCTTCGTTGATTTGACGGCACTTTCAACACAATGTTGGCTATAGCTATATCATGACGAGGAAATGGAAGCTAAGTGCTTTTCTTTTAGCACCAGGAGGGAACCCCTTTGGGCTGGCATGGCGGGTATTAAATTACGATTCAGACGCTCTACCAACTGAGCTACCGCGGTACAATATGCTCCTACAGTCTCTGTATATTTATCATAATTGTATGTAAGGAGAAATACGCATATCTCGTTTAAGTCGATATGACATAAGATAACAATCTACACTACTAAATCTCACATTAATAAACTAGTAAGAACTACAAAACACAGTAGCAATTATAGGTGATTGAGTGAGTAATGAGCAAAATGAATGAATTATTTAATTGACAAAAATGGGAACTGTAAACAGATGATGATTTTATTTGCGTGTGGGTGCCCTTTTGGAGTCTTCTTGGTTTAAGCCGCATGGTTTCAGTGTTCTAAGGCGGCGTATCCAGTAAGATTCCTTTTCTTTCCTGGTTTCGGAAATCCAGTTGTAGTTGTGAGCAATTGCGGTTAGTATTATGTCACTGAAAGTGTGACCAGGGGATGATAAGTTTTCTGCAACTGGATCGCTATCCAGCTTCTTTGTCATCCAATCAGATATATGAAGATTGATCTATTTGTGTAGCTTTTCAGTTTCTCCGACATACTGAAGTCCACAGATCTTACATGTGATGATATAAATTACATTCTCTGTTTTCCACGTTCTGTTCCATTTTGTGCTTGTCGCTGTGATAGAGAATGGGTTGGTCTCTATCATATGTTGACATGTTTTGCACCTTTTATCACCACAGGGAACATACATGACCGTGAACGGTCTTAGCTTGTGATTAGCGTTAGCTTTTCTCTTACTAGGAATTTATTGAGGTTTTTTGGTCTGCTGTATAAAAATATGAATATGACATCAATTATATCCAATCAACGTTTTCCTTTTCTATATATTTTAATAGGTCATCGCAGTTTGTTTGTTTAACCATTTGTGTTGCCTCCGTTATCAGGTCATTGTCGTAGCGTCAGTTCATCAAATGTTCGGACAACTCTTCAGACCCTTTTTGGAATATTTCATCGACGGAGCAAATTCCTCGTATCTTTAGTGCCTGGCTGTAAGGGATGTCCTGAATGAAATGCTTTAGGGGACAACTGGATGGGAGAAGATACTGGTGTTTATCAGTTGGTCCTGAGTAGATGTTTGTGTGGAGTTTGTTTCCTACCAGTCTGGTTGTTGTGTCCAGTAAAGCGTGGTTTGAGGTGGAGACTTCTGCCGTGAATTTTATTGAAAGATGGAAGTTATTTGCTTTTGATATGAAGTTATGCAGATTTTCTTTTCCGTGTTGCCACTTCATTTCTATATCATCGATAAAGCGTACCCACTAGTGTGGTGCAATTTCCACCGATGCTACAAGTTGACCCTCCAGTCTTCCCATAAGCACATTGGCATACGAGGGGGCCATCTTGGTACCTTTTGCTCTTTCATTGATTTAAAGGTAGTTTTATTTATTGAATACAAAGTTATTGAACTTAAGACTAGCTCTAGAAGTTTACGTAAGAAACGAGTGGGCGGATCATATATATATATATATATATATATATATATATATATATATATATATATATTGTTACGACTAGGGGTAATGTAACAAAAGAAAAGACTCAAACACACTTTCAAGATTTAAACACAAATATTTAATTTCCTGAAATATTAAAATATTTAAATAAACAATCAATGTGAAAGAATTAAAAATAACTTACAGTATAGAATATCCTTAAATGTCCTAGATTGTTCTAAAGTTCACTGATCCGGAAGTTAATCCAACTATTCCGAATGAAGTAGGTTCCGAATTAAACCTCCAAAGTGCTGATGTATTAACAAGAATCAGTTATATCCAAGTGTTATTAATTCCAAGTAATCCTTGTGAATATGGAATATCACACAAGTTCTAAAAATGTTTCCGATAATTCCACAGAGCTAAATAATTCTTAAAATTTAAGTAACAGTACTAAATCCGAAATGTACTGTATAATAATAATATCACTGTAGCAGAGTACCACACACAAAATGAACCAGTCTCGTTTATGACCTCTCAGACTGAACGTACTATGAAAGAATGACGAACGCTCCAATACATCTTATTATATAGCTTCTGACTGTTTAAATCAAACAAAAACCCAATTATTCTACGTCTCAAATAAACACATCAGAATTGTGATATTAAACTCTAATTTCTGGTCAATCAAATGAATCACTCCTCTGGGATTGCAAAATCTAGGTCAGAAGTTTAAAAGTACAAATTCTCACGAGCTAGGTCACGTGACATGACTCATGCTTAACCGACAATATTGATTTTCCCAAGACCAAATGTACTAGGTCACATGTACCGTATATGTACTTTCTGCAAGACGACAGCTGTTAGCCTATTATGCAGAGATCATAAAACTATACCATTATTTAAAAACAAAATGATACATAATTCCGTAACAATATATATATATATATATATATATATATATATATATATATATATATATATGTGTGTGTGTGTGTGTGTGTGTGTGTGTGTGTGTTGATGTGATGTCTAAGGAAACAAGCATTGTATTGGGCGGCAATGGTTCACTTGCTTTGCTTTTTATGAGATAAAACCTGTCGTGTCCCGAAGATAGGATAGCAATATGTGAACATGTAGTCTTATGAAATGATCCAGATATTCTGATATCTTTAAGTATTCTTGGGCTTGCTGATACACGTGTCCGGTTTGGGACAATATTATGAAATAGTTTTGATGAAGCGTACCAAACAGGACACATTGACTAGCAAACCAAAGACTACTTAGGCCCGGAAAATCCTAAAGCGGTAAGATTTTATCTTCTAACTAAAATCCAGAAACAAGGAAACCCGGGTAGACCTATAACTTCCTGTAATGGGTACCCAACAGAAGGATATAAGAATATCTGGATCATGAAATGAGATTACATGTCCACAAATTATCATCCTATCTTCAAGACATGACAGAATATCTCATAAAAGGCAAATCCTCGTTTCCTTTAATAAAAAAAATTGTATACATTGGTGGACTGAGGTAAATCTGCAATGTTTTATGTAATATTATTGTAAACATACAATGGCACCAAACATCATTAGGGATATCATCTTGTATTGTTTTATTCTAAGTAAAATGACTAAAAAATGATTAATTATTGTAGATGTAAGCATTGAAACACCTCACCTATCCGGTTTAGGTGAGAGTAAGCGTATCAGTAATGATCAGAAATTAATTCTACTGGTTTGCGTACCCTTAACTCGTTTCCTGTTTACATACAAGATGGACTTGTCCCGTTTTATTTGCTTTTATAGATTTATTTTCTGCGAGCTCTAGGGATAACATTTTATGGGCATATAATATCAAACTTACTGGACGTTTGAGACTAAACTTTACACATTGTGCACTTCTTTTGCAATATGTGTAGACTAGAAATAAAAATCATAATGTACCAGAGGTTAATCCCTAGTGAACAATGGTGCATCAGGTAGTGAACTTCTAGTGAACTCTAGTGCACCTGTATGAACACATTTTTTATTTGTACCAGCGTAGCAATTCATGATAAATACTTGAAATATTCGAAATGCCTGGTTTGGTCTGATAAGTGAAACATTTTATTTATCAATTGAATTTTATTCTCTTTAATAATTCAATTGTTCATTTATTTGCTCATCCATGTATCTTTCTGTTCGTTCACTACCATTTTATTTGAACAATTTGATGTATCTACAAAATTGGTTCCTTCATTTATTTCATGAGTCTTCCCATGCTCGTTCGTTTTTGGAATCAAGTAGTACCAAGAAAAGGTAGAGTTGACATAGATAATACACTGAGAAGTATGATGACGTTTGATCCTCGAATTTTCAGTATGGATTATATTTTAACAGTTATTCTCATACACAATAATGCAAATACACTTGCTATATAAAGAAATAAGCCGTCGTATAAAAATGTAAATGACTATACAGTTCTCATAAAAAGGTATAAATTAAAATGCAGTGCATGATTAAGTCAGCTTTAACCTCAATCGTGCACAAAAGTTAATTCATAAAATGCAACTTTGATCGCAGATACATTCATTTACTGAAATTGAAATCGTGTTTTAGAGCCCTTTTCAAACACTAGTTACCATTTGGCAGTCATTTCGAGTCCAAATAGAAATTTGTAATGCTTAATATAAGCAATTTGCATGAATATATTATCCCAGGAGGTTTATTGTAACTTAAACATGGTATCGAGTAGACGTATTCATCATAAAGCCTAATTATCATGTAAAAATAATCATTTTCTTCACGTGCAAGGAATCATTGATCGTCACACAAAGGAGAAAACTAACAAAAGTACGGTTATTAAGATCTTAGATATTTTTTGTTATTTGTGAAATAATTGATGATGATGATGATGATGATGATGATGAGGAGGAGGAGGAGGAGGAGGATGGCATGTTTACGATATGATATGGTATGTTCTCAGTAATACAAATTTGCGATAGGTTGCGAGTGACCTCTAAGACGAAAACTCAATGAACGGCTCTCATGTAATAATAATTCCAGTTGTTCTGCATTTTCTGTCATGTGGCTGGAAACGGTCAAGTGATACTGACCTTGAATTATTTACACCTGAGTAAATTATGGGTGACGACTTAAAATTACAAATCGGTTTCCAATATACTTTCTGTCAAGCTTTGTGTGTGTCAACTCCTTGCAGCAATAATGTCTAAACCATCACCCCACCCGACTCCCTGTGACCTCAGATAAAAATTTGCAATCTAAGATAAAATCCCCGATTAGAAGTTCAAAACTGTAATCGTACAACCCTTCCTGGCCTCCAATACTCACCTCTGTAGCTAAACAAAACGTGGGACAGGCTTTACGAGCAGCTCTACCTTGATAAATTATTGAATTTTGGGTTTAAAATTATGTTCGCGGAACCAAACAGTTGTTATTCAGAGTCATTGTCATATGACGCAAGAACAGTGGATGTTAATACAAATGGACATGATTCTTTTGGGAACTATCGAGACGCGAAGAAAGCAAGAACAATGAATGCTAAAAATATAAAGTATCTTTATTCAATAAAACATCAGTGTGACCTTCATCAACTCTTGTGTTGTGATTCCGTACGGACTAGATCATGTTCCATAGCCAAGTGTCTTTGATACACTTAATTCTACATCGATGATGAACGAAGTGGACCGAAAACCATTGGCTAGCGAAGATGGAGCTGGGTATTCTGGAGCCACGAGAAGAGAGTATTGAAAGAAAACTACCAAAAATTAAGATGTCGTCGATTTGATGTCAGAAAGGAAGAAAATTGAAATTATTGAAATTAAAAGGATTAAATGATCATGGCTGAGTATTTATCGAAGTGTAAATGTTACCTAAACGCTCACTAAGTTACCACGAAGTCCTTCATTACTAACCGTGTGAGTGATTAGGTAAAATTGACACTTCAGTACTCAAGCATGATCATTTAACCACATTTTAATTTTTCTCAATGTGTGACTATTTCTGAATTTTGAAATGCAAATAAAACATTACAAAGAAGTACCCAATGCAATCCTTTGTACACATGATTTTATGCAAACTTATTATTGACACGTCTGCATAATCCATAACTTTAGTGTATGGGTCAGAATTATGTTTCTTGTAGGATAAAAACATCCTATTCGCTCAGATGTATCCCCAGTGTCATGCAATAACTCCTTATCTTATTAATTAACCTTTAATTTATAATAAAGTGTAAACAAATGGGCAATTGAATTTGTTATACTCGAGACATATGTAACGAAGAAACAAAACAATAAAACAGTGTACTTTAATAATTGTATATACTGTGAAATTTAAATCAGCTAAAAGGACAAATCACATAGTCGAAGAAACGAATACAGACTTTTGTTTAGTTAATGCCAGGGATGACGTCTATGTTCAAGTTATACACAATGCCGGCAAAGATCCCCTTAATCAAGTTGAAGTCCTATCATCTTGTGTCTATTGTTTTTTTTTATCAAGTCTGCAGCGGAAAAGGATTATTCACACGCTTTCCTTAGTTTTCTCAACTTCCGCCCCTTACACCACACCCACACCAAATTCCGCAACTAGGGGATGGATCCAAATTTGAAAAACGTTTTGCATATCTGAGGACAAGCCCTGATCATATCCCAGATTTCAAAGTCTCTTAAGTCAAACGATATAGGGACACAGTTGGACGATATTACTCACGCGCGCACTCACACATGCACGTCCATATAGGCAGGATAACATAATCTCAATATTTCCTTCGAAAAAGTGTTTTATCAAGTCTGCAGCGAGAAAATACAACACGTGACCAATTGCTTTACAAAGCGAAATCCTGATGGTAGGGAACTAATTATGGGATTCACTATGCTATTAACAGGAAACTTGCTATCTTTTAAAAAGTTTCATTTGGGATTATATTGATATAAGAAATAATTAGGCCTTACTAGAGATACTGAAGGGCTGTCGACTCTCCCCTAAGGGATAGAGTAAGGGACGATGGAAGTGATACAGCTCTCTCTCTCTCTCTCTCTGAAACAAAACATGGCCTTTTGCATCAGTTTTAACTTTGATGCAGAAAATTGATTGATTGATGTATTTATTTCCTCGGTTGAACAAAGACTACAATCGATGAGAGAAAGCAATGCAAAAGAGTGTAAAAAGAATTGGATTACACAAACAAATCTAAATATTGAGTAATATATACATAAATATGGCTCAGGAAAACCACTTGACCTTTCGTCCTAACCCTGTAAAAATTGCTGTACCGAGCACACTTTGCTACTTACTCGTCCCTGGCACAATTAGATGCAGATTCGCACCTTGAGAAGATATCTCTGCATCTTCTAGTCTTAACAAGCACAGAACTTCAACATCTCTTAACATCTAGCGTACGTCAATTACTATTTGCTTACTTTGCCTACTTGTCGTTAATCTAGAACATGTAGCAAGGGAAGCCTACTTTATTTTTTTAAACAGGTACAACTTACTTCTCCCAGGGGCGAGTACTTGGGACAAATTTCCTGAGTCATGTAATATATTACCTTGCAGACGAATATACATTATAAACAAACGGCGTCATTGAGATTCACCAATTTCATATTGTGAATGATCTGGAATATGTACACTGATGTTGATTATTCTGTGCAAATATATTTTTTCTACATATATGTTTCTGTGTTGATGCATATAAAGTACAAATAAAATCATTTGGTCATCTTGTAACAAGTCATGAATCATGAGATTTCCACTGGTCAACGTATGTTTTTACATTCGTATAAAATGCTTCATTATTTACATCATCATGTGAGAAAGAATACAATGCCCCTAGATAATTACCGTATAGTACAATTTCTTCGACAGTCATGGTTTAGAATTCGTACCAGGAAATATGACAGTTTAAACGAATAAACCTGCAAAAGGTTCATACATATTGCTTAATTTAGCTCTTTGTTTTACTAGTATTTGAGATTCTTAGAGAGTCACAGCTTAAAATGTGCTTGTGTTTGGAGATACGACTGAATACATGCATAAACTAGTGGAAGTCTTATAATATTAAATAAAATCACACACACATAACATATACATATGAATGGTATATACCTAACTGTTGAACAGAAAGAATCAGATCGTAACTCAAATGTGAAACAAAGCAAACCAAAAGAGTGTCAATACTACTTCCTCAAGGGAAGTTAACAATAAATGAAATCGAAATTTATATCCAGCTATTGTTATGTTAAAAACAATTAGACTACTGTAAATGTACAGTGACACACCATTACTCGTATACCATATTTACTGGTGTTTTTCTACCCCCTAAACTACTGTGCTATCCGCAATTTCGCACTTAAATATATCTCACCAAACTGTAATGAATTCAAACGCAAGTAGTCTTTAATTGAGAATGAAAACATGACTGGCGATCGAAAAAATTGTGTATGAAAGGATATGAGACAATTATAAAACACTGGCTACAGTCATAATTACCAATCTTGTGTTATCCCACCTCTTTAGCAATCAGCTGGTACAAGATCTGGAAAATAGCTTTTGTAATTTATCAATCACATTATATATTCCAAAGAGATTGGAACGGAATATC
Source organism: Margaritifera margaritifera (assembly GCA_029931535.1). NCBI lineage: Eukaryota > Metazoa > Mollusca > Bivalvia > Unionida > Margaritiferidae > Margaritifera > Margaritifera margaritifera. The sequence goes on along the minus strand of JAQPZY010000548.1, from coordinate 180,830 downwards.
GATACTCCTGAGGTAACAAAATCATTTATCGCATTTACTGTTACGCGATTGTTTCTCTCTTCACTGACCCAGCCAAAAGTTCATGCTGGTTAGTTTTCATCCATTTTAAGAAGACTGGTATTTTCAACATCCCGAACCAGAGCAGGCAAAGTCGCATAGTCGTAAACGTAGTTTCCAGTTTCATTGTTTGTGCGGTCCTGTGGTAGATTTTCTTCATGTTCATTGGATCTATCTTAGTAGTTGATCGATAATGCAGCCTGTTAGAACAAAATGAACATATATATTTATTTTTATCAGAAGAAAAATGTATATATATATATATATATATATATATATATATATATATATATATATATATATATAGATCAGTGATAGATAGATAGATAGATAGACAGATAGATAGATAGAATCTTCTCTTTGTCCAGTGTGGGTAAAAGCAAGATCAAAAGGATGACCAGACAGATTTTGCCCCTCCCCCCACCATAATTTCTTTTGCAGTCAAGGAATAAAATGTGCATTTAAAGGAAATCACAAGAGAGATAGGGCTGCAACAGGTACCAGATTTGGACTCGAGTACTCGAAGTGCAGACTCGACGCGGCCGCATGCCTGCCTACCCAACCTATCCGGGAGAGTTTTGAAAATTCGAATACAACATATTAGTACATTTTCCATTGATAAGAAACGAAAATTTAGCTAATATATTTAGTATGCACGCGTTAAAAATGTACATCAATTAGAAATATCACAATAGAAAGAATCCTATTGTCAGTCATTTTTGGTTGACCGATTATACATTTAACACGATTTAAGAGGAATTTTACCATTTTACAATAACACTCAAAGCTCTAACAATATGATACATATCTGCTAATAATATGATACAAGACTGCTAACAATATTATACAAGACTGCCAACAATATTATACAAGACTGCTAATCCGGTGCTTCATTTGTAAATGTAACATAGGATCACATCTTTTATCGCTGTTTGTCATTTCTATGAGGACTTGGGTCCTCTTCCACACCACACCACACACCCACACTGTACTGCAGCATCAAGAAGTTTATTGTGTCTAAACGCCTGATTGATCAAAATACATTTTCTGGCTTTATTCACTTTGGTGACGACTTTAAAGTTCATAATTTATTCAAAATGAAACAGTCATATATGGGATTAACTCTTTTTATACTCGAGATGCCAATCGATTTCTACAGTAAATCAAGAAGTTTCAATTCTAGTTTATTTAATGGCTGCAACCAACATAAGTTACACACACACATATATACATATGTGTGTGTTATCGTAAGGGTTGTTTTCTAATAATCATGGCAATTTAAAATTCTCTCTGGTGTAAACATCAAAATTGGTTTGTTCAGGACATAGATAACATACAAATAAGTGTTAAAGCACAAACGCTTCACTGATTATATGGCGGTGAGTGGATTATGGAACAACTCATACGGCGGATGGTGAAGGGTGTGAATCCACTGGATGAATTTGATCCTGGGTGATGGCACTCAACACTATGTAGTGTGCATTAGGAGAAACAGAGTAATGTGGACAAACGGGTCTTCCCTCTTCAACATAGGAGCCTACTCTACCTCTGTTACCAGAGAGAAGTTTAATTACCTATGAAGGTCAACAGATAGAGTAACCGAAGAGGCTGGTTTTTGGGCGGGCGTGGGTAATCAGTTGCAGAACATATGCAGATCTTGTCCGACCCGTGGGACCTATGCGGACTAGTCATCTTTGGCACCAAAGGGATGCTGGCATACCCGGTTACCTTAGAGTAGGTTGTCAGTTGGTCAGCTCCCATTATTTGCATTTATGTTGTTATTTCAGAACTAATACTAGTAGTGGGTTTGTACTAGGTCTGCTGTTAAATATATATATATATATATATATATATATATATATATATATATATATATATATATATATGTAAAAAATACATCCTTATATTTTCACATGTGAAAATATAAAATTTTCCATCATGCCATGCGACGCTTGATGGTGTGTTCCGACAGAAGTTATACGTGTAGCAACAAAAACGAGCACTGTATGAACAAGAACAAATAAATAGAAACTGCATTACATTTCAGACAATGAAATTAATTTTTTTTCTGAAGAAATTTGACTTTCTTTACTTCCTTGACAACAATGACAAACCCGCTGTGATGCATTGCTGAATCGGACTTGCTTTATGGTCATATATGATCAAATAGTTTATTAAAATGTCAAAAATGTAATTTACTCCGACATATTAGGTCATCCCAGTCCTACCGCTCTCTTAAGTTACTGATATTTATATAAGCAGTCTATAAAAGTGGAGTGAACTTACGAAACGTGGGGTGGGGGTATTGTGCTGGAGAGTGAATTTAATCTTCTAAGCTTCAATTCTGGAGCAACTTTGGCATATAATAAAAAGAGAATTTTCTTTTCCTACGTAAATACCGGATATATTTCATCGCGTGGTACCAAAACCGATATATTTTAACTTGTGGCTTTGCCACTCGGTAAAATATAACGTTTTTGGTACCACACGATGAAATATATCCGGTATTAAAGTAGGAAAATAAAATATCCTCTATCGATTATATACTTAAGTGTGAAATATAGAAAGAATATTTGTGAAATAATTTTCATATTTTTCATTCTTATATTTTCACATGCGAAAAATATATTCTTATATTTTCACATGTGAAAATACAAGATTTCCCATCATGCCATGCGACACTTGATTGTTTGTGAGCTAGAACAAATAAATGGAAACTGCATTACGTTTCAGACATGGGAATTATTTGTTGCTGAAGAAATTTGAAATCAGTACCCCCTAACTCTACGGAGATTCGAACGGGGTATGGGGGCTAATGCATGCAGGCAAGGCGATGGGTGCCGTAACCTGCGGACGCAGGTTCGAATCTCCGTAGAGTACGAATTACAAATTCTCTAACCTTAATGATAATCTTATTTCTTCGAATTTAAAAATTCTAATAATGTTATCAAGTATTCTTCTGTAGGGTCCATGGATAGCGCTGTCTGCTCTGTTTTGTTGTATATTTGTATTTCTCATATTAAACTCTATATACCTTGCTTTTGTTGTAGGAATCCAGAGCAAGTGTACTTAGATGAGTATTAATTACTGGGTCGATATGCTGGTGTGTCTGCTGCGCACGAACGCCTATACCAGCGACTTCGTAGCATCGTTTTTTGGTTATGTGTGCTTGGTCGAGATGGTATGGGGGTTGCTGAGTGCAGGCAATGCGATGGGTGACGTAACCCGCTGACCCGGGTTCAAACATCCGTAGAGTATGAATTAAAAAAATCTTTAACCTGTATGATATTATTATTTCTTCGTATATATACGCAGGTAAGGCTATGGGTGCCGTAATATGCGGACCCAGGTTTGAATCTCCTTGAAAAGAGATTCGCTTTAAACGTTACACTACTTGAATTCCCTTTATATGTTCCATTCTGACACGGAGAGAGAGAGAGAGAGAGAGAGATGTTACCTCATCTACAGTGCAGTAAAGATCATTCTGGGACTCGTGATCGTAACTGCCATGTCGAGAGCTATTTAGGTTTAGGGATTCTGCGTTAGTTTTTCGATCATCATTAATTAGTTTCTTTTCATTTCGAATCTTTGAATACAGTTCGTCCAGTCCTATCCCGTCAGCAGGCCCTTCCGAATTGTATTGCCAGCTGTTTTTTCCAGAATTACACATTTTGCTCACTGATTCTTCACTATTCGTGCACCTTCCAGTCGTGTGTGATAAGTGAATCAAAGTTTGCAAAGACATGCTTTTTCGAACAGGGTTCCAAACGTTTTGGGTGTCGTCAAAAAGTTTATCCAAGCTCTTGGATTTTCGGCGAACTTTAGGATAATTTGATCTCTTAGCATTTCCGCGTATATTCGCTTGCACATTTGGAGATGGTAAAGGTCTGTCCAGCTTCTCAGTAATTTCTCGGGACGATGTTATGATGTTCAGGCCAATATCCGGCTGACACAGCGGTCGAGAGGCTCTACAACCTTGAAGAGCAAGAAGAAGTTAGCAGGACAAAACATGAGCATTTTAAAGATACAAATTGCGATTCATTTTGTTACGTAAAATCAATTCCTAAATCTTTTCTACATAAGACCTATTCTCTGACTCAGACCTCATTTCTTGGAAATTATATTTTTGTATCTAAGTATTGATAAGGTGATAGAATCTCTGATAGGAAAGAGGAATTTACGAAAAAGTTCATATTAATTTTGTTTTGCAATGTCAGCATTGAAAACTTACCCCAAAATATTTTATTTTACTTGCAAGCAGGCATAATCTAAATGCAATTTAATATTACAATCTACATGTAATTCACAGTTAACCAACAAAATCTGAAAGGTTTGAATTTAAAAGCTGCAAGCACTTAGAAAATTTTGTAAAGTGTAAAGCAATTCCGCAAATTTTGAAATTTCAAGAAAAAATACGCAAAATTTCCTAATCCGCTGCTAATTCGCAAACTTGCTTTACAATCCTCACTCTGCGAACAAAACCACTAGTGTGGTCTCACTGATACAATTTATTTGCAAACTGGCATAGGTGTTCTAGATATATTTGGTCAGGTCCATTTCTAGGATATTTGTTTTCTTGTTTTTTATAATAATAATAATAATAATTTTTTATTTATTCATTATTTATTTATTTATTTATTTATTTATCCAAGGTATTGACACATGGTGGATTATTTACTCTCCCAACACAACCAAGCACATGCGATGCCGAAATCTGGACAGCTGCAGGGAAATGTATTAATTTCTCAATTAAGTATTTTGACATATTTGTATTTGCTAATAGTTAAGGGAGTTCAGCTATTTTCGCCTTATTAGCACTTTCCAAAAGTATATCCTATTTGGTCTTATTGCAGCAAGAACACATTTTGTTTTAAACTTGGCATCTCATTTTTTTATACCTTAATGGTAGTGCATGAATCATACCTAATCCTCTGGATGCATTTTTACGCCAAAGCGTGACTAAAACTAAAACTCCAATGATGACTAGCAAGACAGCAACAATGACCAGTCCCAACCCAAGCAGTCCCAGTTGATGACCTGAGAAAGGAAATAAAAATGCAAATTTTCCGGAGTTCAATAGAACGAGAAATCGCTAGAACAATGACACAATGTAAAGCACAACATTTGCCATCTTATGCGAATTTCAAGGGTAAAGAAATACTATAGTGATAGCAACATTATATAAAACTAGGTTTTTGTTTGTAAAACATGTATCCCCCACTTCAGACCCAACAGTCTAAGTCCAAAAACTCAGATATTTAAAACAAATTCGAAACAACTTCTATCATGGTATGGAAATCAATTAAGTAATGTACATATTTTCATATCTACATACAAATTTCAATTGCCAACGTTGAGTGGTTTTGGGGCAATCTCGCTAACAAAACTTTTCGAAACGTACTGACGGAGGGACGAACTTCCCGATGTATGAACAGTCGGATGGACGGACGGTCAAAATCAAGTAGGTGTGGCGTGCAAGCAACTATATGTCATGCGATGTGTAGCAATTCTCATTTTCTGAAGGGGCTTCAAAGAATGCACATACATTTACGAATAGTGAATTGCATACTGATGATATTGAATTTAAATAATTAACTTGTGTAAGCCTTGCGTCTATTCTAAACACGAATACTTCTAATTTTCTTGTTCTTCATGGTTTCTTTCGACTTGCATATCCTCTTCCGTTTTGAAGATTTCATCTTTCGTACGTATGATTACTGCGCATTGTTTGAAATTAAAGTATGCATTTAGTCCATGATACACGTAATTCAAACTCAGCTGCAGGGCCTAATGTTTGTTGAGAAACGTCTTCAGGTTGATACAATAATGGTAATGCATGGACATATTTACCTCCATTGTCTCCCGGACTGGATGAAACTGTAGGCAAATCTGAATTGAAATGAAGCGGCATGTCAAATATTATTACAAGCTTATACTGGATTGATTCCTTTTTCCTATCAAACTGTTTGGAAAGATATCTGTCTAGTTTTTTTTCTTCAGATTTAATTGTGTTTACACTATGTATGACATATCAAGTTTCACATACTTAGGTTTGCAAATTTATTTTACGCTGATCTTATAAGTTACTTGTTAAACATAATTAAAAAAATAACAATGTTTACTATATACTTAAGCGTAAATATATAGAGGATATTTTCTTTTCCTACGTTAATACCGGATATATTTCATCGTGTGGTACAAAAAAACGTGATATTTTATACGAGTGGCGAAGCCACGAGTTAAAATATACGGTTTTTGGTACCACAAGATTAAATATATCCGGTATTAACGCAGGAAAAGAAAAATTTTCTTTTTATTATATACCAAAGTTGCTCCAGAATCGAAGCTTAGAAGATTAAACTCACTATTCAGCGCCACACTCCACCCCACCCACCCCTTTTTTCATAAATGCACCTCACTTTCATAGGCTGGTCATATACATATAAGTGACTTAAGATAGCGGTATGATTGGGTTGACCTAATCTGTCGCAGTAAATTATATTTTTGACATTTTGTAAACTGTTTGACCACGAAGCAAGTCCGATTCATCAATGCATCACAGCGGGTTTATCATTGTTGTCAAGGAAGTAAGGGGAAATAACTTCATAGAGATGCGAACGGCGTCGACTAAAATTTCGTCTGCAAAAATTAATTTCCATGTCTGAAATGTAATGCAGTTTCTATTTATTTCTTCTAGGTCACAAAATGCTCGTTTTTGTTGCTGCAGGTATAACTTCTGTAGGCACACACAATCCAGCGTCGCATGGCATGATGGGAAACTTATATTTTCACATGTGAATGAAAAAATATGAAAATTAATTCGCCAATAAGTTTCTATATTTCACACTAAAGTATATAATAAAGAAACTTACTGGCGAAATAATTTTCAAGTTTTTTTCATTCCTCTATTTTCACATGTGAAAAATATATCCTTATATTTTCACAGGGGAAAATATAAGATTTCCCATGATGCCATGCGACGTATAATTGTGTGTGCATACATAAGTTATACTTGCAGCAACTATACGAGCACTTTGTGAAATAGAACAAATAAATAGAAACTGTATTATATTTCAGACATGGAAATTAATTTTTGCTGAAGAAATTTGAATGGATGCCGTTTGGTCTCTATGGAGTTATTTCCCCTTACTTCCTTGACAACAACGATACACCCGCTGTGATGCATTGCTGAATCAGACTTACTTTGTGGTCAGATATGATGAAATAGTTTACAAATATGTCAAAAATATAATTTACTGCGACAGATTAGGTCACCCCAATCCTACCGCTCTCTTAAGTCACTGATGTTTATATGATCAGCATATGAAAGTGAGGTGATTTTTCGAAAAGGGTGGTGGTGTCTTGTGCTAAAGAGCGAGTTTAATCTTCTAAGTTTCGATTCTGCAGCAGGTTTGGTACATAATAAAAAGAAATTTTTTTTTCCTGCGTAAATACCGGATATATTTCATTTTGTGGTACCAAAACCGATATATTTTAACTCGTGGCGATAAAATATCACGTTTTTTGTTCCACACGATGAAATATATCCGGTATTAACGTAGGAAAAGAAAATATCCTCTTTGTATTGTTTTTGAAAATGTGCCTTTATTGTATTTGGCCAATATTCCAGAATAAAAGAACGCATATTATAGGGAACATGCACATCTGGGGTATCACTGCATACATATAAAAATTTGATAGTATTACCTGGCACATAATGCAAAAAAAGGGGGCTTGATTTCACAGTCTCATTTGTTTCGGGATTTGTTGCAATACATTTGTAAACACCAGCCATTCTTGAATTGAATCTGTTGATTACGAGTTCTCCATCCTCGTCGTGGATGTGGATATAGCCATCCCATAGAAAAGAGCAAACCGGGTGGCATTTGGCCGTACATTTAATTGTAAAAGATTCATTGACCCTTAGGTAAATATCTCTTTCGTTGCGGCTTAAAGTCACGTTGTCAGGTCCATCTAAATGTAAGAAGAGAATATCGTTAAGTTTAAGGCAGACATTAGAATCGATTTATATTGAATGATGAGCTCGAAAAGAGCTTATGCACGCGTCCATGTGATTTTCAAAATATCAGTGACCTAGCCGAAAGGATAAGGTGGACGGAGGAAGAAAGAATAGAAACAAGAGATTCAGAACTCAAATATTTTACGAAACGAAGTTAAGTCATCTGAGCGCAAGGAAAGGAAATCCAACATGCATTGAAGTTAAAGAGACAATGTTTAACTTCATTTTTCTATTTATGTGTCTCAGTTTGCACACACTATCTATTGATTTTTATATCTATCAGTATGTCTAGAGTCATTATCGGTTGTTAGTCTCTCCATCCATTCATCTGTATATATGTCTAATACGATATTCTGATATATGATACACAAAAGTATAGATAAAGAAATAAATTATAATTGGAAAGCGTAAATCTACTTACAATATGGGTCTGGTGTATAAGGTTCACTTTCTATACAACAGTTGATCTCAGAGCATACACTGCATGAAAAAATGCTAAACTTGTCTGCCATCGTTAATCTTTCAAACGTCAAATAAGATGAGTTTGTGTTGATGCGTTTCGTAGAGTTGAAATATGTCCCGTTTAATTTCCAATGGTAGAAAAGGTCATCGAATTCACCGTCGACTGTGCATGTTGTACGCAAAGGTTTCTCAAGGATGGACTTTTGTGAATATCTTATTTGCGGCTTGTCTGGAAGTTTATATCAAAGAAATACAAATAAAGGCTTCATTGAAAAAGTGAATTATTTTAATCATAGGTCACAGTAAATTTCCAAACTTTAATAATGTATTATTGAACGTTCTGCTGGTGGTGATCTATATTCATTTAAAACGAGAAACCTACTGGAGTACTCTCTTGTGAAAACGATATATAAATCCCACCGTATAACACCAACATTTACAATGAAGTGAGTCTTCGCAGCAATTTAAATTAAAAAAATAAAGCTGATTCCTGCTAAGATAAATCTAAAATAAGGATAAACAATCGCCTTTTTTTCATACGTCTCATACATATAGAGGAACTGAGACTATCATACGTCTCATACATATAGAGGAACTGAGGTTTTTATACGTCTCATACATATAGAGGAACTGAGGTTTTCATACGTCTCATACATATAGAGGAACTGAGGTTTTCATACGTCTCATACCTATAGAGGAACTGAGGTTTTCATAGTCTAATACATATAGAGGAACTGAGGTTTTCATACGTCTCATACATATAGAGGAACTGATGATTTCATACGTCTCATACATATAGAGGAACTGAGGTTTTAATACGTCTCATACATATAGAGGAACTGAGGTTTTCATACAACTCATACATATAGAGAAACTGAGGTTTTCTTGATATACCAAAAGTTTTCTGGATTAGAAAAGTAGCATAGCATCTCGTCTGCATAATATAACATAAGCAACAAATGATATAACAGTCGTAGAAATAAATTACTTGTCTCAATTTCAGTTTATTAAATATACGATATCTAGTGTATAAACTAGCTTCATTTTCCGATTGCAAAAGCGTTGATAAATATAATACGTCTCACAGGGAAGGGAATATCTGAGTGATACCTTTATGTATCCAAACTTTGGAAAGATGTAAAAATTTAGAATAACAAAAAAATAATTGATTTCATTTCCTTCGACACAACGGTTTGAGAAATGTTTATGACAGAAAACATATTTTTTACTGAAGTATTTAATATTTTAATTAGCATCCCTTGCGTGTGAGATATGACTTATATAGGAATGTAAATGGGTATGTTAGTATGTGAAAGCGGATGTTTCAGATTGTTCTGGTTAGGTATGTCATATGGATGAATAGTCAATAGTTAAATGAAATAAGTTTCTTTGCTTGATTTTGTTGTTGAAGTTTTTTCCATAATTAGATTGGACATGAAGACCTTTAGGGAGATTTGCATATAGGGGTGAAACGATACACCTCTGCCACGATACGATTCTCGATACATAGCCTACTATACAATACATTATCGATACACATATCAACTTGATGGTCTTTTCATCATTAGAATGTCTGTCAATGTTAGGGTGGTGCCATTTGTTATGTGTCGACATATTGGGTGTATTTCCAGTATGCAGATTACAAACAAACATAGACTTGTCATCTGTTCATATGCCATTCTCATCCTTGACAAGATTTTAAAAAAAAATACTTATAAACAGACTAGCTGTTTATGATTTTTATTCACCCTTTTGGATCATTTCAGGCTGCTCCATTCGATCATATGCATGACTCGTCCTGGTCACCACGCCCTTTGTTTTACATCGAATGAATGTTTTTAAAACATCTTATTGCCAGTTTCATGGCTTCACTTGAATTTTGAAGAGATTACGGTGTTATCTTCAAAACAGAAGAAATAGTGCAATTTCCATGTGCAAGGAAATTCTTATCTTGAACAAGTCCGAGTGTGGGAGCGGAGATGACTAATAGCCAAATCCTTCACATTGTACTTCCTGCAGATGCAAATCAACTGCCGCGGCAACATACATTTGTTTCTGTCAGTGAAAAAGGAAATTATTGACAACACCCACTCCCTTTCTACAAATTGACGAGGTGTTTATAACTCGTGCGGTTTGGAATCTGCTCCCTTGCCGATTCTGTGTTATTTTTTTTATCCCATCGGCAGGCTAGGTCGCTGATTACATATATCAACGTAAAAGGAGATTTTCCAAACGTATTCCCCATGTACGATTTAAGTACTTTACACAGATCATTTAATAGTCACTTTTGTGTGAAATTTCTATGTTGCTTTGTATCTATTTGGATAGAGTTTGGATGCCAATATTTCCGGTATGTCACGCAGTGAACACGCTACAGTTAGTTATGATTGGTGGTTATTGTTTTACCCTGGACTAGAACAAACAATAACCACTAATCAGAACTGCATGTAACACTGTGTGACACACCGGATGTGTAGCCTTCAATTCGATCCAAGTAGACAAGATGCGATGCAACATATACATTTCGCGTAAAAGTAGTTATTAAATGATCAGAAAAGTACTTACATCATACATAGGGAAGAAATCTGCAATGTCTTCTTTCCGTTGATATATGCTATCAGTGGCTGAAGATACAGACGAGATAAACTAATTAGCATTGAATTGGGGCGTGAGAAGGGGGCAGATTTCGAACAACGTGAGTTAGTCACCTTGTGTTAATTTGTAGAAGGCGAGTGGGTGTTGTCAATTGCTTTCATTTTTTACCGACAGAAATGAGTGCATGTACTTGCTACGGCTGTCTCAGATGAATTCTCAATTTAAAGAATGAACAGGCAAATGACTAATAATTATTCACGACTGCTGAAGATTAAAGTAACTTGCATAGAGTAAGTATCGTTTTATATCGATTCTTTCCCTCTTGTATCGATATGGGTATCAATATATAAAAAGTATCGACACATCGATATATCGATTAATCGTTTCACCCCTATTTGCATATTCATTGAATTACATTCTTAAAAAAAGTTTATTATTATTATTATTATTATTATTAGTATTATAGTTCTTGCTGTTACTAGGTTGTATGACGTCAAGTTGTCAAAACCGTCAGTAAATGGTTTGATAAAGACGGCCGTGGCTGAGAAAACGTCAGCAAAAATCAAGATTTTATTTGCATTCTTTACAAAATGTGACAATTATTATTATTATTTTTATTAATGTTGCTATTATTATTTACAGAAAATGATTGCAATTATATAGGTTATTGTTTTGTCTACACAATGTATGGATAGGACAAAGTTTTGAAAAAAAGAGCTTTGTTATACTTAATATGGCCAACAATCGGTTTTATTTTTTTATGTGAAAAGTGTACTGATTAATCTGGAGAAAGGGAAGGCGACGTTCAACTGAACACTCCGAACCCTTCCACGAATCCGTCCCTATACACTGTTACACTGTTGTCTGATGACTTAATGGGTAAATCTCGAAAATTTGATAAGATTTGTATTGCCGCTGATGGCTCAGATTCAACAGCTAGGAAAAACAGCTAGGAAAAAAAATGGTGAGTGACTTATCATCGAACAAATTGTGCAGAGAGGTTCTTGACAATACAGAAAAGAAACTTGCACGTTGTGGTAACCTACCTATAATTTTCAGCTCATTGGTGATTGTTTCATTCTTTGCCCCATATGCTATCTGACCCGTGTATTTTCCGCTGTTTGCTTGAGTTACGTTGACCAAAACCACAGATAACCGCCATTTCTTGTCGCTGATATTCCGTGCTTCGCAATACACTGAAGAGTCTGTCATCATATGTTTGCATTTCATAGATTCCATCTTTGCAATTTCTATCCCGTTTGCATTAAAAACGTTTATTTTATAGGTGTAAGACGTTAAATACGTTTGTCCTAGTATCCATTCCAATGTTGCATTGCATCCAGGGATGGCAAACACTTCGTTTTCTAACGAAAACATAAGTACAATATTCAAAATACTCTGAGGTCATGGAAGTATAGGTTACCTTATAATATTCACATGAATCTTGTACATAATAGATTTAAATCGATTGACAGCATGTTTTGTAATACATTACTAGGAGAAGATACTTAAATATCTTTTAAATTGAAATATTTTCTACAATTGATCGAAGATGTTGGTAATACTTACCGCTGCGATTAGCTGTCCCTTTTATGAGGGTTATGCTGAAACACAGAATCAGTACACACACTAGGCCCATTTTTTCTAACGAAATATCAGATCAATATATTGATGAATGAAAATAATCTTCATATGTAGTTCTTGATGTCTCTTTAAAAGTGAAATGAGTACAATGCTCGTGAATTGTTGCCCAATATGTGATGCGACGGAAACATCTTACATTTCCGACCATTGATAGAAAGTACATGAGAGGGATGATTGTTTCCTCATTTGTTGAATCATTATTATAAGATGTTTTAAATAATGTTCAGAGACCAACTATAGCTGGTAGATAAAATATGAAACAGGCATTGTTTGGTATCCGGCCTGACAGCTAATATCTCACGACAACCGGAGGTGTTACACATTTATTCGAGGAAAATAAGCGAATCATATAATGGCAGTGCTACTGTCTTCTATTGACGTCATGTACATGCTGACTAACATCGCGTGACTCAAAGGATCCTTCAGTTTTTGAACTGGTTTCGTAATAGGTATTTACTACTGCTTCATTGGAGTGTAGAGATCAAGATCAGTGTAATTTATTAGACTGATTCCATAAACTGCATTCGATATGATGCTAATAAGTAACACCACTGCCCATAATGATCGTTTCACCCCGGAGTAATCCTTACTTTGAGATGTCATCAGTGTCATTTGTTCATAGAATTGTGCCGAAAAAAGTTAAAAAGTTCAATATTACAGTGCTAAATTTGCTGCTTCAGGACTCGATGTTTCTGTATTTGCATAACTTTTTCCAAAATCATTGGAAAATGAAGCAGCAGACGTTTCTGGGAGATTCTTTTAGAAATCAATTTCTTCAAGCAGTTTCATTTCGAGAGACGCGAGAGCGTAACAGGGATCAGTCTGAGCTCACCTTGGTATTTATGGACAGAATATCGTCATAGGTTATGAAGGAATTTATTTGTACAGAGAGAGAGAGAGAGAGAGACAGAGAGAGACAGAGAGACAGAGAAAGTAAGAAGGAAAGAAAAGGGCATCCGATAAGTAAAAAACCAAGATTCATGAAATAGTAACCAACAACCACTTTTTTAATCAACATTTTGAATAAGCCCCTCTTCATACATCATCAACAAAGAATGAAGTTAGATGATGGGGGCAGTCTTTCCTCTACATGTGCAATGCTTTATTTCAAAAATCATTACCAATGCAAGTAAAAAAAAATAAACATTAAAGTATGAACAAGTTTGACAACATTGGTAAGTGAGACCTGTGTTCCAACGTTCTAGGATAGTGTCGTCTTGCCATTGATGGACACTACGTTTTTGAGCTAAAGAAATGAGATAACCATAACGATCATGAAACCACATTCCTATTATTTCAACATTTCTAGGGAAATGGGATCCAAAACGAGTCAGTAAATGTTTTCAAGGGAATCCAAGATTTTAATGATGATGAAAATACACACAGTATTGTCTACACAACCACCGAATCTATTCCGTGTAATCTCACATTATTGAATTGGATGGAAACATAATTTCTTCTCATAATGTGCGTGATATATTGGCTTCTTGATTGATAAATGACGTCTGCGTCGATAACATAAGCTCGAACGACTTTAGGGTTTCGATGAGGAAGTTCATCCTTGGCACAGACCACTGAACTCCTGGGAGTTGTGTACGAAGTGTGTGTCAGGAGGTAATGAAGTTCCCACGTATTCATTTCTTTTCACTCATAGATTTCACAGGTAATGATATGCAATAATTTCAAAGTTATTTGTTTTTTTAAACTTGTCAGTCAGTAAGTCGAAGAGCGTCAAGTATCAGTACTCTGCTGCAAGAGATCTTCGATGCGGTTGGTATCAGTTACAGTCAGTGTTGGTTTTAATGCTGTAGCAAGTGTGTATACCATTCCTTCAAGATGTTCTCTTCTTAGACGAGAGTCCATGGTTTTTCCAATTAATTCTCCAAATTTTCTTCTTGAGACATCATTCAATATTTGTTGTGTTGTTCTTGACTTGGATGATCGATTTGACAACCATAACAATGTTATTTGGTCAGAAGCGCCAGTTTCTTACCCACGTGTTTAGCAAAACAAGACATGAAGTGTTGCTCTTGTTCCGGCTATCGTGCCAATACTGTTTCCTTTTTGCTTTTTTGCTTTTCTTTCTACCGCTTTGATTATGTGTCTGTGACAGCTGTGGTTCCTGTTTTTGATCATCTATAGAATTGGAAAGATGATTGAGACTGCGTTTTCACTTTCTTTGCTATTGTTAATGCAGTTGTTGTGGTTGTTGCTGCTTTTAGTGTTGTGGCAGTGTGATGATTGTGTTTTGATAGCTATATTTCTCATGGGCGGAATAGCTTATTTAGTGTCCAAGTGTAATACGTCCATCCATCGGAAATTGTTATTGCGTATTTTAACAAACCCTCGTAGGGCTGTCGTTTAACTAGACTAATATTATTAACTTGGGATCTAGTGTAATTAAAAATCATATGCTTATGATATTCAATATGACTGAAAGGGTAGCCATCATCAAAAATGTTTCATCGCGTACCGTATGTAAACGTCGTGAGAGATGGTTCTGAAACTTTACAAACACATTTTTGTACGTTAGATTTAAGCGATCCTATGAAATTCTCAGAAAATAATACAGTACAAGTTAGAGTTGGTTCTAAGAAAAAAAAATTATAGCCAGTGCTGTTTTGATGGCATTTGAAATGGTAGCCATCATGTTCAGATTTTTCTTGTTATTCCTCTTACAGCAATATGATTATAATTTTGACACTTCACATCCTTATCTGACCTTAGATCAGTTTTGTTCTAAATGAAGGGGTCTTGCTCTGGCACTCACTATATCTGTCATGATGGAATTAGTGTTAGTCTTATAGCTTCCCTGTGTTGCAACCAGCTTTGAAATCTTGTAATGGCCATTTTTTCTGAGTAGCATGTTTCGGCCAAGATGCGAATTACATCGTGCTAATTGGCTTTCATGGATAGTCGCCAGCTGAAAAAATTCCAGTTACAGAAATCAGACCACAGCTTAAAACTGCGATCTCAAGGACAATCGCAATGGGGGTAGCAATGAATGTTGACAAAATTCCAATCCCCACCGGTGCCTCGAGACACAGCTGTGAGTGCGGTGTCAACATCATCCACCGCGTTTACTTCGCGTTTGTACTTTTTGTACAGAGCGCGCTGCTGTTCAGCTTCTGCCCGTAAGCGGATTTCAGCCTTGCAGATCTTTTTTCAGTCGAAAACTGTGTGGGTCTTGGATTTTGGGTCTAGCGACATTATAATCCCTCTATAAGCAGCGTGATATTAAAGTTTAATTTATCTGGAAGGGTAGGGGATTAGTTCCCCTGCGGACACGCCAGAAATTCGTTTTTCCTTCTCGATTCCCACAATCTACTAGTTCTATTTTATGTATTAGTAGCATGAAGTACATGCTGTTGATTACTTCGAATATTATATGCAAAGGCAGAGTGAATATCAGAAAACAAAGGATTAAAATGAAGCTCTACATAATTAAAGCCTTTACTAAATACACAATTAGGCTCCACTGACCGGATGTGCATTTTCCAAGTCGCTTGTCTAAGCCCACTCTTCCGTTACAAATATACATATTAAAAATTGATTACAAATAGCAGATAAATTAACAGTTCTGTCATTAAAATCACGAACGAGACAAATTTAACTAGAGCTATGTAACAGGATCTCTACCAGTTATTTCTATATTTCTAATCTTAATCCAAACGGTGTATTCTGATTCCGATTCTACAACATCCATATAATCAGAGAGAGAATCCTTTATATGAACTGCTATTATCCCTGAACGCTGGATGTTGTTTGTAATTTTCTTATAACTATTGACACCGATTTCATCTATGTCCTTCAGTTTTGTTTCAGCAAATGATACAATATCATAAGAATCAATAAATTCAGAACACTCAGGTAATATGAGTTTTTCTCTTAACCCACAAACGTTTACAAAATCAATTTTCAATCATTCGGATTGTACAGGTTCATATTCCTAACATCTACTTCATTGACACCGTTAAGCCTTTGCTGGGTTAATTTCTGGGTTAGTATTAGGTAATACACTAAAGCAATTGACCATATCCAAGTCCATGCCGACCTTTTGTATGCCAACTGCACAGTCACTTCACTTGTGCATTGTTAACGATCCTAAAGAGGGCCGCGACACCCTCCACACGAATAATTTGCAGTAGGATGTTGTTTTTCCCCACCAACATATTCCCAGTTGTGTTTATCTGTTCGTGGTGGAAATAAGGTGGTTGTTAAACGCCGGGTATTGCGTTCCATGTGCGTGCCAAATACGTCAACTCGTGTACGTCTTTACGTTCAACGATTGGGATGAGTGCCTCGAGATACTGGTAGATCTGATAGTTTGTGTTGATGAGCATAATGATGACCCGCCCTGTGGTTGACATCATTAAAAAAATGGCAGCTTGTATTACTTTTTTGATGCTATAATACCCATCGGAAACGTCAACGGCCACTGACTGATTGGTTGGGGTTGATCTCACACAAAATCAGCTCGAGGATTGGTGAATACGACATTCGTTTGCAATATTACATCTTATTAAGCAGAGTACGGCAATGGTATTGCCACAAGAATTTCGCTTCAACAGCGATGCTCAATATATTGCTGGCGGCGTTTTAACTACACTAATATAGGGAGATAAAAGTTATGGAACATCACTCAGCCCCAGTGTGTTTGTGAAGAGGGTTTATCTTGTAAAACCAGATTAATCGACATAACCGAGAATTATATGCTGCTCCCTCTCACGACACTGGAGATCGTGGACCGTTGGTCAAGCAAAATCAGTTAAACTTTGCCATTTTGGTTTCCGGCCACCGGTTGTGGGGTTAGTGTGGCGACCATCTTTTCATACCAACAATAAAAACATCAGCATTGTGTGAAGCTCAGATGTGCATCTTTTAACCCGTTCCATATTTATTACCAGACAGAAAGATCCTCAACCAGATGCGGTGCGCCCTTCCGCACCAAGCAAGGTGGAACGCATTCAACAATGTTATCAACATGGATGCCTACAAGATTATTTGCAATAAGTTTGATGTGGATAAAAACACAGAATGGCGACAAAAGCAATGCCAGAACCACAGCCTGGGCACAATATCTATTAATGTCAGCGGTATTCGCTTAAACACAGGGAGTAGCTCAGTATCTTTCTCCGCGATTCGACCGGTAGCCGCTCCTCAGCTCCTCATTGAGACCTAACCCTTGGACGAAACTAACTCCCATTTGCTTTGTAGCTTGAATGGGGGCAATAATTAAGTTGCTATGTTGTTAACAGAATCCAGCTCTATTCCCGCTTTGCTGCGAGGGCGTCGTCTTTCTTTGAGATTGTCGGTGCGTTTTCCAGAAAGGTCCAGTGTTTTGCGATACACATCAAACTTGGCTAGGTGTCGTTCTAGTCCCCTTGTGTATAGATCTTCTTGCTTCCACCCAGCTGGCACCTCGTTGACGCAGGCCCAAGAAGGTATTTCCGTGTGTAGCTCTTTCTGTCTCACTGACTTTGCTGGTAAATGTGGTTCCATCTTCCTTGGGCAGATTATCTTCACGACCGCCAAAGTCGATCGTTTCAAAGTCTTCAGTCTTGTGTCGCTATTAAGCAAAGCACTAGTGCGATAAATCTTAACATATAAAAGGAAGGACACATAAACTCCAATACCACCAACGTGGCTAAAATTTAAGAATGTAAGAGAGCTGGAACCATTCCGGTCCCTCTGCCATATGCTTGGCGAAAAGGGAGTCCGGAGTGGCGTAGTATTGACTAGCAACCCGAGCACCATAGACCAAAACCAGCAGCCTTTTGTCAGATTTCCAAACCTCATCAGCAAAGATGTCATTATGCTTGTCACAGTTAGGCTGGGATTGAAAATTGCTTACAACAGTACAATTGTAAAACAACCTCGACCGCGCCATCGTCAAAAATATATGTGTAAAGCTTGAAGGACACGAAATGGTCTGCAATGACGATGCCGATATTTGAGGCGTCATCAAAGATCTTTGGCTGACGGAAATAGAGTGGACTAACACTGCCTAATAGGGTATATAAAACGCCAAAATTGCCGCTATACGTGTCGGCGCTAGCATTGCCGTCGCTGCTACTCAGTCCAATGCGTCTATCGCTGCCTCGATGGAGAACTGATTCTTCGTGCCGCTCGACTTTGAGCTGCTAAATGATCACATGCCATACTACCAGTCCTGCCTTTCAAACCACTTCACCTTGGAGATGACATTTAACGACTACGGGAAGGTAGTATAGAGCACTAATAAAATGGCGAGTTTCACCAACAGCGGTATGTCTCTGGATTACGATGTTGCGACCCACGCAGAACTTGCATGATCAGACAGCAGCACATGGGAAAATTGCTATCTTGTACACCGGTGTGCTTTGCCCTCACATGACGATAGTGAATAAAAGCGACGATACGTGGAATATCAACCGAAACACGCCGGCAAAAAGTATGAAGGCGGTGGTTTGATTCGTGGAGGGTGCGGCAAAGAGTGCTGCGTTTGAATGTGATACGGAATATTTGTAAACCTCTTTATTAACAAGGTGTCGGTGACAACCGAGGGCATCGCAAATCAGACCCAAGCATAGAAGCAGCTGAGATACCATCAGTGAGAAGAGGCCCTAAAAATAATGGCGAGTAAGTCTATCATGGACACGGGGCTAACGGCGATTGATTTTGGTGTCTTTAACCAAAACCGGTTTGGCATTGATCTCCATATGAGGTAAACGGAAGACCACACCCGTCAACGGTCAGGAAGACGCATCAAAAACGTGAATGAAGGCGTAACGCTGCAAACTGTAAAGGCGGCCCATGCTGCAGGTGGGTTAAACAAGTACATATACACCATTGTGGACGCACAGCTCAACATACAAGATGGCCAATTATCGGTCATCTACTACAGAGCACAAGTGCGACGCTGAAGGTAGGTGCAATGCTTATGAGTTTCTCAGATAGGAGAAGTTTGGTAAGCTACTTCTGTACACAAACCCATCAGTGTCCTACCAGTTTGTTGTTCCCACACCACACTTGTGCTAGCTCGATCTAGTGGTTTAATATTTTGTACGCCACCAGCCACGCTATAACACTTAGGAACTAAACCTATATTATGTATGAGCTACTTAGAGTTCAGCGCTCAACCAACCATATCCAGTACTTCATAAGAACCATAGCGGTTGCTATAAGTGACACGGATCATGAAGAGATACTATATGGGCTGACAGCTCAAGGGCGAGACACGGACAAGCCGGCAGTCGGAACGACGGCCACTCACATCGCGGTTCGCGGAGGTGAAACAGGTTACCAAGGTTAAAATAACAGTTAGAGTGGCTGCTGGTAAATGACTTGCCGAGATGATGAAACAACGACGGACTGAAAAAAGCGGATACTACCGACACGCCGCTCCAGTCGAAACGAACAGCAGACGATACCATTGTATGCTCTTTGGGGCTGTCTTTCTTTGTTAGCTAGCCTTCTTTATACCGCATCCCGCGCGCCAGCACAAGATTGCGGAACACAGGTGCAAGAGCAGCCAGTATCGTCAGAGCGAAAAGCAGCGTCTGGGGATCCGTCGGAACGACAAACATCGCAGCACTTATTAAACCTACAAGGCATCGCTCCTGCAAACA
The DNA here is from genome assembly GCA_029931535.1 of Margaritifera margaritifera. Lineage (NCBI taxonomy): Eukaryota > Metazoa > Mollusca > Bivalvia > Unionida > Margaritiferidae > Margaritifera > Margaritifera margaritifera. The sequence continues at coordinate 160,442 of JAQPZY010000548.1, read as the reverse complement.
TCATTAAGTCTCTATAGTGGCCAGAGTTGCATTGATGATCGGCGGGGCAATTGCTAACGCCCTCGCATTCGCTAACTCAGACTACCTTTTCTTCTACGCTGAACCCCAAAAAGACAGCACCGAATGCGAACGTCATGACAGGACTATAGAAGAATTCCAGACCACGTAGTCTTGTACCCGCAAGCGCACCTAACGTCTCTCTTACTTTAATGAGCGTCTGCTCGCCAAGCAGCATGCCGAAAAGACTTAGGATGTCCCGCACCTTGGCGACAAGCCCAAGCTTTCCAACTTTCACACACCATCACCTGAGCAGCAAAACCACGAGATTATGTAGCTTACAAATTTTTCTAGCCTTGCAAGAGCAATGTTTTGCGTGGTCGAGTTGGAGCTCGAGCTGCTAGTTTGTTGCACAAGAGTGAGAAACTCTTTGAACAATAAAATACAAAAAACGCAATGGATATTAAGCTTTGCTACAATATACTCAAGCCCGCGAGGTTTCTGGAAGGGTGTCGAAACGGTCAAGAAAATGGCAGAAGCCGCCAGAGTCTCAAAAGATGGCCAGGGCATGGCTCTAAAAGCAGACCATGTGGCAAGTTTACCTGCAAGCACCATAGAAAATTCAGTGACGCGGCCGATTGGTCTGAAGCAAAGCCTGCCCTAATATACCTTGGTGCGATACCTATATGCAACTGGAGTTCGGTAAGGCGGGCAACGCCTTGGTACTGACCCTGTGTGGTCGCTCAAAGTTCCACCTTGGCCGACAGGTTTGACATCCCAGGTCAGCTGTCTATATGCCGTCTTTCGGGTAGTGTTGCTCTATGTAGTGACTTAGTTCGCGAGGAACTACAGACTATGTCCGAATGCACTCAACTACCACCTAAGGGTATACTTATCCATGACCCAGGCCGAAGAGCTCGTTAAGGTACTCCTGTGCATGGGCGTGTTGCTCTAGTGCGGCCCGGTAGTGGCCATATGCCCGTGTCGCAATACCATCCGGCGCAATCCACTTTTTGGTGTCCAGCGGACTAAGGGTTGTCTTTGTTTATGTGGTACAGCCTCATTTTGTGGTAGTCGTTGAGGATGGCGGTCATTAAGTGTCGAAACTATTTTTTCTCTTGGTGGTACTCAAGTATAGTTGATGCCTGAGGTCGACCCTTACCGCTGCCATTGAAATGCCTTTGGCCCTACGTTTGTCAAGTACATCTTGGGGCGAAGGGAAACAAACTCAGCAATGATCTAGTAACTTTTCTACTACCTTTTAATTTGTTGTGCTGTAGAATGAATGCTCTTTAGAATAGTCACTCGTATCGTAGAGGTGTGCATCTTCAGCCATATAGCAGTATACATCATCGGTCTGGATGCTAAGCGGCAGACTGCTAGTGTCCGTGTAGAGCAGGTGCGCCTTATCGCTGTTGCGCGTTTTTATCTGATTGTAGTAGAAGTCGTACATAAAGAGTTTGCTAGGCCGAGGATTGCCTGCCCCGTATGGATAGTGCGGTTAAGCTTGAGTCTTGCCTTTGTGGAATGTACCCACGACTGCAGAAAAAGGAGCAATACGTGGTTCATTACCGAAGCCCAATGCTTTACGTCAAACTTGGGATGCACCTCACAAAAGTTTCACCGTGTGCTTGAGTTTGACCAAAGCGCGTGAACTTACCGCGGTGGAACGAAATGCCTCCTTTGTGATGTTAGCTACCAGCTTTTCCAGGCTGCTATTCATAAACTGGAGGCTGTCGATAATCTGTAGATGCCCAGCAAAACGGTTTTTTGTGTGGGCTTCTAATAGGTCCACCCGCTTGAAGAGATGTAGGCATCGGCGGCAGACGCGCTTCTTCTCATGGAGTTAGTTGTGATGTCGTACCAGGCGGCTTACATATTTTTTCCAGACATAGTGACTCTTTTCGCCTTCGGCGATCAGCAATATGTCTATGGAATATTGTCTCGGGTTAAGCGACTCGCTAATGCGCAGCGGATATTGGCCATTGTTGCAGCCAAAGACACTAACTGCAATAATTTTGTTGCGGAATTCAAACTTGTCAGTATCACTAACCTTCACTGGAAAGTCAATGTTGGCAAAGTTGAGCTTGCCAAGGTGCTGGAGGTACTTTCCTGGCTTTTTAACGTTTCTATCGTCTGTCGGTTAAAGAGCAGACAGAATGACCCACTGAAAGCAGCGGTTGTCCTTGTTCTTAAGTTTTATAACAGATCGTGATAGTATGCACTTTGGTGCTTCCGGAATGTAGCTACGTAGTTAAATCATTTTGCATCAGTCAAATACACATACTGACCCAATGGAGCTTTGTATGGTGACATCATTTTCATCAATCTACCTCTTTATCTGATCAGTGCGCAGTATGACAATAACCTCATTTTGGAAATAGGCTTCTTTTTAACAACGTCTAGTTCAGCTTCATGATGATCATCATCCTATACGTTTTATAGTCCAGGTACAGTTTTTTTCCAACTGTACCCTCAACATTAGGCTAAACTTCAGACCACCAAGTTCACTAACTTCCTTTTCGAATACAGCTCGTATACTAGGAGCCACATAATCTAGAAATATAGAAGCGCCGGATTCAATCCTGTGCTTTTTTGGCACGGTGAAGCGATAGCCTTTTGCAACATCAGTATTAGTATATAGCTTTACTATGGTTGGTAATTTGCCAGGACCTTTCTTTGCTGCTGACTTTTTCTCATTAAAAATCTCGCCTATCAAATCACAGAAGTCATCTGTGAAAACCGACCGTTCCAACTGTCTAGGAGTAAAAACTGGTTGTGGGGCTGGCACTGGCTGTTCAACCAGGCGAATCGGCTGCCTAGGAGCCGGAACTGGTCGTTGGGCTTGGACTCATTGTTCAACCTGATTAACCGGCTGCCTTGGAGCCTGAACTGGCCTACTAACCAATACTGCATCAAGCGCATCATCATATTCACTTTAGGCTATTTGACCTATATGAAGCAACTCGCTCAAACGTGTGATAGTAGACATAATGTTGTGCTTATGCTAAGCTTTAGATAAGTCACCTCAATTTTTTTTTGTTGTGCTTAATCTAAGTTTAATATATATATATATATATATATATATATATATATATATATATATATATATATTGAATTTGTATCCTTGCTCTGTTCTCTACTCTCTTCGTGTCTCTTGCCGCATGATTGCCACCGCAACTCGCACATATCCTGTAATCGGTACATGTTCCAGCACCACACTTCCATCATGGGAAAATCCTATGAAACATTTTACATCCGACATATCTTTGCCAGAATAGAAAACAAAGCTTAAATTTCTTCTAACACTTTTGATTCAAGAAACATTCCACGCACTGCAATAAGTAGGCACGAATAATGTGCAACATACATATGACTAAATCAAATTTGAAAAAAACACTACTGGTTATGGCTGGATTGCTATATATGATGGTGGACATGAACTAGTATTGTTTTTGAAGGATCTTGTGTATGAAGAATTGAGAGATTGTAACTATCTATATAGTTCTTGTGACCCCTGATTTGTCATTCTCTGTTTCAGCCAAATTTTGCATGGGGCGTTATATTAATGAGATTTTGAATGATTAGATTTCAAATGTTCCACGGCATCATGTCATGTGTTATTCCCTTTGATTCATAATCCTCTTTACTTTGGTTCTGTATAGTAGCATTACTAAATTACTAGATTTCATATAAATTTGTCATGCAGGTTTGTATCGATAAGAATGAAACGAGTTTGAATTCCAGTATTCAATCACATCATTTACACGAGTTATTGAACCTGAATGTTCATCCTATTAACTTTGTTTCATGCTGCATTCCTTTATGTAAGATTTAAATTACATTTACTGATATTGATGAGACATTGAAAGAGGTTGATTTCTAGAGTTCGACGACATAATTTACTGGAGATATGTCCCCTGATTCCTCCTACTCCAGATTTTTGTTTCTGCACCATAACTTTACCTAGTTTGTTGAATTTCAATCATATTTAACGTTCAGCTTTATACTGATCAGACCTTGACTGCAGTCGATTTTCATTGTTCCACAACATCATTCACAGGAGGTATCCTCTCAAATTGTCCGTCCTCCTGGCTTTAGTTTTTGCAACTTTACTATAAAAAGGGTGGTTGGAATTCAAACAAATCTGGCTACAGCGTTATACTGATAAGAAAATGAACAGGTTTGATTTTCGGTATTCCATAAGATTATTTGCAGGAGTTATATTCCTGTTTGACCGTCCTCCTAATTTTAGGTTTCCATATACTAACTTTCTTACAAATGTTGAATTCCAAACAAATGTATCATACACCTTTATACTGATGAGGTCTTGGTTGAATTGGATTTACAGTATTCCACGTCATCATTTAGATGCGGTATTCTCTGCATTCGTATCAGTCTAATGGTGATCTGACAACACCTGTTCCTCTGTTGAAGCCCTGCCACGCAAAGTTTAGCAAGCGGGGCTATTGTCGATCAACTCATCGTTAATAGCTTTAGTTCTTGTTTATATTTCACAGATTGTGCCTTTCAAAGCCAGACTTGCGTCAGTTTAAGTTTTAATTTCCTATGTGTAATTAACTTTGTGTAACTATATCAGCCGAAGAAAGCAGTAGATTTATACGATTTTATCTTCGTCAAGAAATATTTTTCAGCGAGCAAATCATTGTAGGAGGACTACAAGTGTTTACTAGAGCTAGATGTCTTGCCTGTTATTCCGTATCCTCAAATTTAGGGCTTTATCTTCATAAATCTTTCTCGCTATGTAGATTGATGTCAAGAATGCATGATCTACAGAAACTACAATAGTAAAGCGATGCCTGCACTTGCCCAAAATAATGGATAGGTAACATAAACTCAAGAGGAATTTTTATAAGAAGTCAAACGTTACTATAGTCATTCTCAGTTCGGATATTCCAAAATTAAATAATAATCAGAAGGAGTCGTTGAATGGCATATATCCTACATAGAAGCCACTAATAGTCTCCTAAAATATAAAATGAAAAACAATTTTTTTTGGTGAAAGCATAATATGTTTACCAAAAGGCGACAAGCCATAACCTTATATTTTAAACTGGAGACCTATTTCACTTCAAAATGTGTCAATTAAAATTGCTTCTGTTTGTATAGCAAATAGGATCACAACTGTACTCCCTAAATTTAAACACGAAGATCAAACGTGTTTTTTGAAAGGGAGATACATTGGTGATAATATTAGGAACTTATATGATGTTATGTTTATCACTAGGAAACATAAAATTCCTGGTCTGTTGCATGGTTGTTCATATATAACGTAATGAATTTTAATAAATTTTGACGAGTCGGTTATCAAATGGATTGAGTTTTTGTAATGTAATATCAAATCATGTATAAGTATTAATAGACACGTATCGAAATTGTTTCATATTGAAAGAGGCCGTAGACAAGCAACCCTCTCTCACCTTATATCTTTATCTTGTGTGTGGAGATATTAGCTCATATAATAAGAAAGAATATTAAAGGAATAAATGTTGGTGGTACAAGTGATGTTAATTCTCAGAACGCAGACGATACATCACTCACTCTTGATGGTTCCGAAAAGTCTTTCAAATCTTCTTTAGATCAATTGTATCAATATTCTAAATTGTCATGCCTAAGTATTAATATAGTAAAAAAAAGGTAATATGGTTTGGAAGCAAAACAGGCAGCAAATTGAAATTCTGCTCTTAATTAGGACTGCAGTGAATTTGTTTTCTTGTGCGTTAAGTTTTCAACTAACTTAGAGAATATTCCAATTCTTAAGTATCCCACCAAAATTAGAGAAATTTGAAATTTACGTTTACAATGGAATAAGTGCGTTCTTACGCCACTTGGAAATATAGCAGTGATAAAAGTCTTGCAATCGCAATAAATTTCTCGCCTTTTATTAATTTTACCAAATCCACGAGAACCGGTATTTAATGAACTTAATACACTCTTTTACAAGTTTCTATGGAAGGGAGCAAAAGATAAAATAAAACGAAACATTTTAATAAAAGGGTATTATGAGGGAGGTATAAAGATGGTAACTTTTTTAAAATTTACAGATGCTTTAAAACTTACATGGCATCGGAGAATGTTGTCTGGGGACTCTAAATGGAAACATATCTTACAACTCTCAGTTCCAAATATCGATCATTTGTACTTTATTGAACCAGATTATGTTCAGTTCATAAGAAAACATCTTAATCTCTTTGGAGAGATGCTTTTGGCGCCCTCTCAAAATTACTTCAATTAATTCAAGGTAATTCACTTAAATACTTTTTGCAAACATCAGTATGGTTTAATCCTAGCATACAAATAACAGATAAGAGTGCTTTTAACAAAATATGGTTTCAGAAAGGCATCATCTATGTTAATGATTTTATTAATGAAGATGGGTCCTGGATATATTTTGACAACTTCAAAAGTAGATTCTCCCTCATAACCAACTTCCTAGAATTTCAAAACATACTAACGGCTATAAAATCTTATTTGAAAATTAATTTCAATTGCGATTGTAATTTACATCAACCTTTTATAAATATTTTGGAACACACTATATCATTAAAAAGAAAAAAGTGTGTAAAAGATTTTTAATAAAATTAACTGAAAATGACGAGAAACCAACTTCTATAAGGAAATGGAAAGCTCAGTTCGGTAACATAGATGAAGAATATTGGCTCCATTTTTTTCTACTTCCATATAAAGACACGAAGTCCCCAAACCTCAAATACATGCATTGGCTACAGATACTTTATTTAAAAAGTCAAAGTTGTCATTATTGATCTTTGTTCTCTGTGTACGTTACAAGCTGACAAAATATTCCATCTGTTCTGGGATTGTCACATATCATAGGCATTTCTATATGTCTTGTCTTACTGTTCTGATATTTAACATGTGTTATATATGTTTCTGATTACACATATGTGTCACCTATCTTTATGTAAATAAAACTTTTAAAAAAGAAAGAAAGAAAAATTAATCTTCTCCCCTGCTTGTATCAACGAATACCTAGTAAACTTAGCCTATAATTTGAAGCAGAATATCCCTAAAAGCAGTAAAAAATGTGCATGAACCATAATTACAGTAGATGGAAACTGCCGCTCTGTCGGCCATTATCTTGAAGGATTGGCGGATTACAGAAATTTGAAGTCATAAAGTGTAACGTAATCCATTTGGATGGAATATAGGTCGCATAAGGTGTGAAATCATCAGGTCATGTAAGGCTAGTCACGTGCCTAACAGGCGTGGTTTCAGTGAGTGATTATGAACAATAAGTTCTTAGTATCTGTTTGTATAGTGTGAAAGGATTTTCATGACTTGCTACCCAATATTTGTTTTGTCTTTTACTTCGTTTTTATAATATTTGCCATGGTTCAGTAGTTCGATCTTGTTAATTTTAAGTTAGATATTTGTGATTAAGGAATAAGTGCTATAAAATGGTCACTTGAACAGAGGAAAATCACCTATATTTTAAATGGGATATATTCTTTGATTGTAAAAAAAATGGCAAAAATGGTTGCGCGATCGTCATTCGAGACGGTTTGAAATCTGTAAATATGCCACCTGATATATTTGAAGCTAACTGTCATTTAAACGCGAGCTTTCAACTTTTTAAATTCAATTTTAGGGGGAAACACAAACGGAGATGGATCTGGAGGTTGATTCTGGCAATACTACTATGTATTGCATAAACTGTTTCCAATTTGCTCGAGATGATATGATCTTTGTTGAAGATAGACAACGAACTAACACCATACAAGTATTCCTTGGAAAAGGCTGGGTTTCACTACACAGGACAAGGTGACCTTACAACATGTTTTGCTTGCAACGTAAAGCTTTGTCATTGAGGAGAAATCAGATGAATCATTGGCTGAACATAGACGTTGGTCATCGAATTGAATTTACTTCAAAATAATTGGTCATGGGGAATTGAAGAGCAAGGAAAGCCAGACTTTTAAAAAAAAGATAGCACACAGCGTGTGACGAAGCAGCTTCAGGCAAGTTCTAAATCTAACTTTAATTTTCACTGTGCACATTTTTCTGATCGAATTTAAGAATGGACTGCACATGCTAGATCATCTTCAAAGTGTTACAATGGCGAATTGTATTGCATGTAAATTAAGTGAGTTTAATTTTTTTCAACATGAACTGCAAGACTTTCACCCCTAACAGTAGACTGAAGTAATATATTCGTCAGATTTGAAAGCAGTTGATATAAGAAAAGTACTTGAAGAATGGGAGGAGTATGTTTCCAAGCTTGATATTCCTCAAAACCAATTAGAAAACTACAAAGAGATTTTTTTAAAAAATGAGTTGAGGAATAAATTATTTCAAGAATGGGAGAATCATATTCTGAAACTAGTACTTCAAATGAAATATTTTGAAAGTTCATACGGGGATGGAGTGATATCAGATTATCCAAGTAGGTGGAGACCATCAAGGTCGGAGCAAAACCCTTGGTCTGTGTCATATGTGTTTACATAATTTGACTTAAATCGTCATTTTTTAATAAGATGAGAGAAACATAGTGTTAACAAATAAGTTCTAATTCACAAAAGTGCTTTTGATCAACCTGACCTTTTTGTTTGAGAAACGTTTCACAAGGCTCATGGAAATTACTTCGACGCAATTTACAGCTCATATAGATGATAGAACCAGCCAAATGTTAGAGGATGAATTTAACATTCTTTATGCTAGGGCTATGATGAATAATATTGGAGTGGTAACACGAAAATAATGTTATGGGTGTCAAGTGGATCATCCTTCCCAAAGACGCCATGAGTGTATTTTGTATTCCACCAGTGACAAGTTATTATCATTCTTCGATGATATACCGTTCAACCATCAATGATAAAAACGTGCTTCAGCAATGGGAAGAAGCCACCACTAACCTAAATATACCCCTAGATCAACTTCATGCATACAAAGAAAAACTGCTTTCCGATGATTGGAGAAAAAAAAAAAAGAACTTAAAAGCAAAAAGAGTGGCGGAGAAAATATTTCACATAGTGTTAAAATGATTTACCTGATAGAATGATTAGGGAGTGATTCAATTCACACGTAATAGCGGAGGAAAAAAGACTCTCTTTGACTTAAAATTACTTTTAGTTAAAATGAATACTTAAGACTTTTTTCAAAAACAAACAGTAAGCCAATCAAACTGCGCTCAGACAAAGGTTCAGAGTTTGTCAACCAGTGGTTCAAGAAATGTTTGAAAGATAATGGCATATTTATCTTAACGACTCAGAATCCAGCAAAAGCTAATTATGTCCAGCGTGTGCTGTGAACCATAAAACAGATCTTTACTGATTTATTAGGCAAAATCATAATTACTGTTACATTGATGATTTAGACAAAATAGTTGAGAACTAAAACTCTTTGTCATACCTCCACGTTTACTAAATGGATTTTGGAAAGTCGATTATTGGAATTCATGCAACATTGCAAAAGAGTAAAAGTCATCTGGAAAAAGCACATCATCACGCCGTCAAGTACTCGTGGATTTGGTTGCACCTGTCAAGCAAGTTGTAGAACAGGCGAAAAATGAATTAGGACGTGATGAAAATGCCTTAAAAGACAACAGGCAGCCATTACAGAAAAAGGGATAGAAGAGTCCAGATCCCTTATAAATCAAAGAAGGTTGACTAAAAAGAAAAAAAAGAAAAAATCAAAATACATTTCATAGAAAACAGAGGAACAAAAAGTCATTTTTGTAGAGCTAAAAATAATATTTTTGACTTTTAACTTGGAAATTTTCAGGAAGGCATCCCCAGTGAACTTGCTCTTTTTGATCTCCCACCCACTAATTGGCATTAGCTGATAATTATGATCAAGAGGTTCGTCCTTAGTCTCAACTTCCTGGATATGGTCCGATTGAATTTCGTATTAGTGGTCAAAATTCGATGGTCTACTTGGATTTAAAGTGATCACGCCTTTATGTAAAATTGAAGGTAAAAAGCAAATGGAAAAAATATGACTGCCATTGAAAAAGTCGAACCTGTAAATCTATTTTTACAAGCCCTGTTTTCCTCACCTGAACTGTCCATACACAATAAGTCAATTTCACGTTTGATAACAATCCCTACAGAGCCATGATTCAAACTCTATTGAATTTCGGACAAGATGCTAAACCTACTCAGTTAACCACACAACTGCTTATTAAAGATGATAGCGATCATCCAGTTTACCCCGATCCAAGCGGCAGTAATAATGACCTTTTTATGCGACCACAATACATCAATGGTTCCATTAGTTTAGTTCTTCAGCGGCCTATCTTCCATGATTTGTTTTCTTTACCTAGATATGTGTTTGCTAGCTAGAAAAGTTAAAGTCATCTATGGTCATTCTGAAATTTTAAAACCACCAATGCTAAATATTCATTTACTCGAGCAGAGTATTGCAACTGGAAGCACTTCCTTTCTCTGGGAAAATGTATTTCAAGGGCAGAAATCTAGTCCAGTCGTGATCGGATTTGTAACGCCAAAGGCAGTTTCCGGAGATTATATATCACATCTCTTTAACTTCTCTAACTGCAATTTTGAATCCGTATGCTTATATGCTGACGGGTTACTGGTTGGAGGCAATCCTTTAAAACTAAATTTTAGCACAACAGATGGTAACACTTTACTGCGCGCATATCCCGAACTATATCAAGCTACAGGAAAGTGGAATCGTGATTTTAGGAATGATATTACAGTAGAAGATTGTATGACGGGAACTTTCTTGTTTATGTTTCAACTTGATGCTTACTTCTGTCAGCATGGAGAATACTTGTTCTTGATGAAAACAGGGCACGTGAGACTTCATGTACACTTCATAAATGCATTAAATGGTATGTATGTTAAAATGTTATTTCTTTTTTCAACAACAAGGTAATGAAATAATCATAAATTCAACTTTTTAAAATTAACAAAATAAGATTTGTTTTTGTTTTGTGGCCTAATTGCAAATACAATTTTTCTACTATAATTATCTAAAGAAAAAATACCAAGACAAATTGCAATTACAAATGATCGATACGGACAGTTTCTTTTTTACTGCGAAACTTAGGATATCTATAAAGATATGTGGGATCGTATGCATTTATTTGACACTTCCGAATATCCAAAGGCCACTTCTACATAACGACAAAACAAAAATGTACTTTGTAAAATGAATGATGAAACCAATAAAAAAACAATACATATTTTGTGTGCTATAAGACCAAAAATTAATGCATTTGTTTGTGAAGGAAAAGAAGAAAATAAACCAAAAGGCACAAGTAAAGCAACTGTGAAGAAGGATCACCTATTTGAGACATACAAACAGACACAATAAAATCTAATGTGTCTCCGAGTATGACTCTGATATTGTAATGTTCATCAATTGTTTTGTGAAAAAATAACAAAAATCGGTCTTTTTTGTTTCTATGATAAACAATATTTGCAAGACGATGGTATTGAAAGCTTGGCCTATGGACATTTTAGAATCAAACACATGTAGGATAGCTTTAATAAATGATATAAGTGTGGACATGGTGATGTCTATATGAATGCAGTATATTATAAGTAAATAAACACATTTGTCCTAATAGGCTAGAGTACTTAGGTTGTCTTTCTACATGTCTGCATGTACTTCTGCATGTGTTCGTATGTGAGTGTGCTTATGTGTTCGTGCGTGTTCTTCCTAAATAAAAACAACATTAAACAATATATCATGTTAATATTGCATTATTATTTCATAGTGAGGTATATAAAGAAAAGCCTCATTAAAAGTCATATATATATATATATATATATATATATATATATATATATATATATATATATATATATGTATATATATACATTTAATAATGTATTATATTTTGGACTGGGATATATACAAAACTTTATTAAAGAGTCAAAAGTTATATGAGTTTAATTTGCTGAATTCATTGAAAAGTTATTTTTCTTTGAAACAAAAGTCGCAGCCTCTAAGTCTTTTTATTTTGAAAGAAAGTATAAAAGTATAAAAAAAATCCCTAGCACCATGCTATAATAAACTCAAGAATTATAATAAAAGTCATGAACACTAAGTCATAAAAGTCATGAACACCAAGTGGGTATTGATGGAATCCTGCTGACTCTAGCTGTCCTTAGGGTAGTGGTTTAGGACGCTGTACTAGCAATGACACAAGAGGGTGCTTCAGTATTGAAGTTTTTCCATCATTTTAAATTATTTTTCGTATGCTAAGAAGAATTTATCTTATCTAGTTGTTGTAACAGGATTAGGAGGGATATTTGTTTCTCAAATTTACTGGGTCTACTCTAAATTCGAGTCTAAAACTGAGTCTGAGTCTAAAACTGAGATGATCACCTGAAAATCTGAGATGGCACCTGAAAATCTTCTCTTTCTTTATTGCCGGTCTCCAATCTGAGTGCAAAACTGGGATGATCGCATTCATCCACCCAGTTTTCAGTTTCTGGCACCATAAAATCGTCTCCTTCTTTATTGCCGGTGTCCAATCTGAGTGCAAAATATGGAGGATAACATCCATCCTTCCACTTTTCGGTTTCTGGCACCTGAAAACCTTCTCTTTCTTTTTTGCCGGTCTCCAATATGAATGCAAAACTGGGATGATCGCACTGATCCTCCCACTTTTTAGTTTCTGGCACTTGAAACTCTTCTCTTTCTGTATAGCCTACTTCCAATCTGAGTGCAAAACTGGGAGGATAACATTCATCCTCCCAATGTTCAGTTTCTAACACCTGAAAATGTTCTCTTTCGTTGTCGCCATATTCATCCCCCCGTAGATGTCGTCCCACTATTTTAATTACTGCTTCAAGTTCTTGCAAAACTCTTTCAAGCCCTTCTAATAATATTTGGAAGGCGTAAAACACAGGTAGTGATGGTTGAATATAATTGCTGTCTGTGCATCTTCAGTTTTTCTGGTGGCGTACAAATTTTAACCTCTCGAAATTTATTTTGGATGACGAGTGACGTGTAGTGACGTGTAATGATAAGGTCTATGACCTCTAAATAACTAACACATATTCAATTACAATAGAGGGTGGAGAGTGGGGGAATTACATATAAACTTTAATATTATACACGAATTGTCTCTTGCTAGACGACTTAATATGATATTATAAAATTGACACATGTATAGGTCATATTGCACTCCACCCTAATAAAGCAGGTGTTAGAAAACACTCACAGGTCAATAAACCGCTATCAGGGCGGTGACATTACATCATTCCTAGCAATGCAAGAAAATAATTACAAAATTCGTTAACGCCAGATTGTTACCTCAAATACAATGAGGTACTTTTAAACTTAACTCTCCTATCAGTCACAGGTCAAATGACACGCTACCATCCACACCTGAACAAGAGTTTTGCGATGTAGACTGCAGTCTCTGGTCATAGAATACCCAAACATGTTCACAGTCACTGGAGGGTGGGGTGGTAGAATTACATAGAGACTTTAATAGTATACATGAATAGTTAGAAGATTTAACATAACATTATACAATTGACACAATTATAAGTTATATTGCACTCCACCCTAATAAAGCAGGTATCAGAAAACACTGGGCAATAAACCGCTATCAGGTCGGTGATCTTACATAATTCCAAGCAATGTAACAAAATAATAAAAACAATCTTTAATGCCAAATTTTACTAAGAACTTATTATGTATAACCACTCACAGAAACCACGCCTGTTAGGTGCGTGACTAGCCTTACATGACCTGATGAATTCACACCTTATGTGACCCAAATTCCATCCTAGGGGATTACGTTACACTTTAGGACTTCAAATTCCTGTAATCCGCCAAGATGGCGGCATACGGAGTGGCAGTTTCCATCTACTAATTGCATAAATTAACATGTTATGCACACAATAAAAGAAGAAGGAAGTTTTTCAGCCATGTGTTTATTTAATATATAAAATAAATCTATGTACAGTTTCATTCAAAACATTAATATACTAAATATACATTGGCTACCCTGGGGCTACTCAGTATATGTATCTGTGTGGAGCCCAGCAAATATGGCTTAACCGTAATATCATATTACCAATACTGGTTTCAATCTGGGGAGAGCCAGACATGTGTAAGCCAGTATAAACGTAGAACCGTAAAGAAACGGAGAATTTCTAGGTGGATCCGGGAGGGGAACCCGACAGGCTTCTAGTATACCCTACATACCTGGAGTGAGCCCCGCAGGTTTTTGTATCATTCTAATGAACCTGGGGAGAGACCAGCAGGTTTAGATCATACAGTAATGTACCTGGGGGGGAGCCCGGCATGTAGACTAAGCCGTATTTCAAGCTTGATTAATTACCTCATGTACAGAAATGTAGCTACCTACAATAATGCTTATTATAATCAGACTCTGATAATACAGTAATAAAAGTTAAGCAATATGCAGTTACATGTACGCTGCCCTTAAATCCATATACACACACTGACATGCGTAAACACCGATGCAAGTAAGTAAAGAACAAATAAACTGGAACAACAGGGCCGATGACAGGGGTGACTGGTGGGTAAATTGAAAAATGAAACACCAGAAAACAGTGACCGCTTGTAACAAAGGAATACTGCTCATTTCCACCTCAACTGACCACTGGTCACTAATGGCCATGTGACTACTTAATATTCCTGGCACCTCGTTAAAATTACGTATCTAATATTATGCAAAGTTTGATTGACACTTTAGCTGAATGACTAAATAATGTCATTGCATCTTCTCCCCTGCTTGTATCAATACATACCTAGTAAATTTAATCTATGCACTGAAGCAGAATAAGTCTTAAAGCAGCAAACATGTACATACACTATAGTTACATCAATTAACATTTTGTGCACACATAAATAGAACAAGTTTCATTCAAAACAATAATATACTAGTACTAAATATACTTTGGCTGTCCTGGGGGCTTATCAGTTAGTATATGAACCTTCCAACGGGGTGTGGGCAGGCAGATGAAAGTCAGCCTAGACGCAGAACCGTAAAAAAATGGAGAATTTTTAGATGAACCTGGTGTTGGGGGAAGAGGCAACAGGTTTCCTTAGTTTTTGTTATCATTTTAATGTACCAGGGGGAGCCTGGCAGGTGTACATCATACAGTAATGTATCTGGGGGGAGCCCGGCATGTAGACTAAGTCGTATTTCAAGCTTGATTAATTAAGGCATGCACAGAAATGTGATTAACCTGGAGGGGAGCGAAGCGGGTTTCTAACAAAACAGAACTGAACCTGAGGTGAGTCCAGCCAGTTTATACCATACTAATGTTCCAGGAGGTGGGGGGAGGGGAAGCAGCCCAGCAGGTTTATACCATACTAATGTACCTGGAGTGAGTCCGGCATGTCGACAAAGCAGAATGTCAAGCTTGATTAATTACTGCATGTACAAAAACTTAGCTACCTATAACGATGCTTATTATAGTCAAACTCCTGATCGTTGTCTGGATTGGGGTGAAATTTCAAGGAATTGCATTAAAGGCCAAAAAATGAGAGAATAGGTCGCTGATATTGTAAACAAGAGCTCCAAGATAGCACATTGAATAAGCAAAAAAATATGAAAAGATAATGTATTAAATATCTGGAAAAAAATTTAGTCTCCTTATTATCACACACCAAAGGAATAACTGCAAATACTTGCGCAGTTACGTAGAACCCATTTTTTCCTGAGCTGTACACAATGTCTGTAGAGAAGTCATTAATTATCTTGCGTAAAAGTTGGAAGACTAGAGCAGGTGTCGGCAACATAAGGCACGCATGCCAACAGTGGCTCTCCAGACGTTTTGGAAATTGCGGACTCTTTTGAATATGACTTGCATCATGGCACGTAGCACTCTTCACAGCACTACACAACTGAGTGGACCCAGCACAGCAGTTCTACAAGGTTATCTATGCCTGGCCTAGAGTTTCTATCATATGGTCTTCAATTCCAGCTGCTGCAGCTGAGGTAGAAGCACCAGTTCTAAATGAATGACGACTGTACTTGGAATCATTCAACCCATTCACAGATAATAAATGTCTGATATAAGTAATGAATTTGTCACGTGTGAGAAAAGTGTGATCACAATCCAAGAAAAGAGATGAATTTGCACCAACACTGTGCTTATTTCTGA
The DNA here is from genome assembly GCA_029931535.1 of Margaritifera margaritifera. Classification (NCBI taxonomy): domain Eukaryota; kingdom Metazoa; phylum Mollusca; class Bivalvia; order Unionida; family Margaritiferidae; genus Margaritifera; species Margaritifera margaritifera. The sequence goes on along the minus strand of JAQPZY010000548.1, from coordinate 144,339 downwards.
CAGTAATGCACTTTTAAATATGTGCATATAAACACTTTCATGAAATGGGTCAGTCTTGGAGGCACGTAAGGTCACTGTGTAGTAAGATTTGTATTGGGCATACTGAATGTTATTCATGCAAATCATATTTGTTGTAGGCACCGAACTTCTTACCTTAAATTCTCCACAGCGCAGAAATCAAAGAATGCCATAAACAAGCACTAGGTATCATACAATCTGTACAAGTGGAAAAAAATCACCATAGTCCAACAAGTCATGAATTTTGCATAAAATAGAGGAACGTTATGGGAAAAAGTTTTGAAGATCAGGACCACTTATCAAGCGTCTAATCCCTTTCGACATATAATCCAAACACATATTTGAGTAAAGGGACTAGTCAGTCCAGCATTCAGATAATGAAAGCTAATCACTGCAAGGTACAGCTTAATAGTTGCAAATTTTAATCCCAGATGATGGTGACAATAGGATGCACAGGTTTCATTATTATCTTAATTTTTGAGTGTCCTTTGTCAATAATATCAACGGTAGCCAGTGTATCACAGTGGAAGAGTATCCTTTTGAATGACTACTCTTTACCCTAGAGGACACATGCCATTATTATAGGGTAGAGTTCCAAAAAAGCCATAGAAGTCTGTTCGTCTTCTTTACAAAGATTAGTGGGGAAAGTACATGTACCTTGAAACCATCCATTATTATAGTAATCACCAAAAGTTTTGTCTGTAACATCAGTAAATAAATGCATATCTGCTATTGCATTAGTAACATTATAAATTAATAAGAAAGAAACCCATTCCATTAGGATAAAAACTTGAACAACATGTCAATATCAAGTTTACATTTTTTATGTTAATTTAATGTGATGATGGAGTTCCTTGGCTATAGTTGAAAGGGAAAGCAGGTATGAACTGAATGAACGGCTTGGCGGAATAACAAGTTAAGCAAAATTTAAATGACGCATCATATATGGCTAAGTCAATCGTGCTGAGATATATGGTTCTATGTTACAATCCCAGGCGAAAGGAAAAGAAGAAAGCTCACCTGAGTTGACATAGTCTATAAAGATATTAATCTGTAAAACTTATCCAAGCGCATGCAGTGATGTAATATCAAGTTTGATCCCACTTATAGACTTTGGACCAATCTCACACAAACGCAACCGTATCTCGGAGCTGATGATCGCATCAAGAAAATATTATTGGGCCAAAGTTCTATTACATTTCTGCAGGTGCTTGGATAAGCTTTACGGGTTAATTTCTTTTTAGACTGTGCTAACTAAGTTAAGTTTTCTTCTTTTCTTTTCACATGGGATTGTAACATAGAACCGTATACCTCACCACGATTGACTTAGCCAGATCTGCTGCACAAAAACCACCACAAGCTATTGTAATCACACTTTTGAACCTCGTTTAATTCATTCAAAATGACACATGCTACACCAGTCAAACTGCTTGCAAGATAAAGTGATTTTGTAACATAACTCCACCCATTAATCTCTACCATAATATCAAACCGAGAAAAGTAATCACCCAAATCATTAGTATTCTGGTATATAATTACAATCTACAGCTGATCTTTTATCAAGTTTCTTCTCCAGACAATATTTAAAGTCAGAAAGAGATTGCTTAACTTTAGGTCCTAATCTACTTATTGTTTATTGTAGTTGATCACACAGGTGTTCTTTAGGATTATCGACATAATCATTTTCATCTGAATGAGAATTATTTACAACTAAAGTGCTTAGGTCTTGTTTGGATTATGTGAATTCATTCAAAACATTCCGGATTACTTATTTGTGGTACATCAGGACATTCAAGACTTGTGGTACATCAGGACATTAAAGAGTTGTGGTACATCAGGACATTCAAGGCTATTGGAATTCATTCAGAACATTCTATATTTTTGGATTTGTGATTAGCACACTTTGGATTGTTTGGACTTTAATTCACATTATTGTGTCTTTTGAATTTTCACTTTAATTGTCTAGAACACAATTGGTTGTTGATTTTACTTGATTTTGTTGGTTTCACTTTCTTTCTGTTACATATGTTTAGGCCATGGAGCCGTAATACATCAAGTTCACCTAAAATGTCAGTTGACTCGTCCATTTTTACTTCTGTATTATGTATTTTTTTATTTTTCCGCCACAAACCAATATATTTCAATATGGTTTGTTTTGTTTATTTTCTTTAGAAAGAGGAAAACAAAGTCCAATCCAGAAATTAACCAGAGTATTGGTGCAAGCTGCTACTACGAGTTCAATCTTTACTTAAAATACTCCAATTTCAAATGAAGGAGTCCCGTCAAAGGTACCAATTTGTAACGATGGCACGACTCTTTATAATTCTTTAGTACTGTTTTGGTGAGTGTGTGAATTCATGCTTTTTGGGGTTGAAATGTGAAGAGTCAGAGCAACACCATACGGTGTAAAAATGTTTGTTGGATTGTAGTCAAGTAACCAAAACAAATAAATATGACAAAGTCATTTTATATTCAACCAGAAAAATATTTTATTAAAAAATAGAATTCATGCTTAAAGGTTGTGTAGAAATAAAAAACACATTAAACTTGACAGTATTTGATTGTTTCTTATTATTTACATAAATGAAGTAAGTAACTGCAATGAATGTTTACAATGCATACATTGTTTGCAAAAACTGCTTTATAAGCAATGTTTTTAAAGTGTTGAACAAATATGCATACTGTCAATGGATATTTTTCACAATATAAAAATAGAACAAATTTATTATAACAAATACATTTTAGGGAAAGGAAAAATATGCATGAATAATTTTCCACAAAAATTTAAAGTTTTAACTTAGAGTATTAAAAGATAGTTACTGCCAAGCTCAAAACCAAATGAATTTCATGGTACAAAAAGAAGAACATACAGGTAGAGCCGAAGACAGTCGAGCCTGCAGATTTGGCCAAGAAGCTAGCCATACTTTATGCCGAAGCAACCCCCAAGGTCACCACATGACTGAGGAAGCTCCATGAAGCACAAGCCGAAGAATACCACAAAGAACATTTGCAAAATGTCAGGGCAGCTATTGATCATTACATTCAAGTTGAATGTGGTCGTTCAAACAATATTGTTACTGACCCTGAGTTTAAAAACGCAAACGACAAGTTAAATGGGAAATTAAAGTGAACACCAACAGTGGCTTATCAAGACCAACTGAACACAAACCTATTATTCCTCAATCAGACATGTATGCAGCCAATCAGTGCTTGATACAAGATCATCCTATCAATCTCAGATACAGGGTTTGGTTACATCTCTACATCCACTGTTACTTTTAGATTTGAATTCCACAGCCAGTTAACACCTACCAGTTTTAAATTCAAGTTTGATGAAATAGGGGCTGAATATACCATTTCAACCCATCAATTTATACTGAAAATCATCAGGGGAACTTATATGCTAAGGAGGAAAACCCTGACAAGAGAATGTATGCAACTGGTGGTCAAAACTTCCTGGTCAAGTTAGTAAAATACTATCTCACATGTATTAATCCAAAAGCTTAATCATTCTTTTGTCACACTGATAAAAATGCTTTGGAAAATTCCCAATTGTGTCAAACATGGTACGCCACTAGAAGTATTGTACAGAGTCAATTAATAATTTTATGCCTCACACTTCTGCAAGATATACTGCCCACTCTCTTCGTGAATGAAATGACAGATGTCAACCTTCATGCAAGACACATTGTGTCTGTAGATGATCACTCCAATGAGCTTTCATTAAAATCCTGAATAAGGCCCAGTACTCAATATAAGCAATAAGCAACAAATAAGTAAAATTTCCTCAAATGTAAGTTCAAATGTGACACTCTCTGCTCGAGATTCTTCTTTAGTACCATAACAGACCTCTGAAAATGTTCAAATGACTCCTACAGACCCAACCAGTATTACTCTAGTACTTTTTCCTAGATCTGCACAAAATCCCATACAAGCACTCTCACAAAATACAGTGAACAATATGACAATTTTTATCACACACTTCACATGCCACTTCAATAACTGCACCTTTCAGTTTAATTCTAACAAAAAAATTCATGTATCCTAAGAAGTTAAGGAAATACACATACTTGCTTTTCAAGTTAAGTGCCCCATGTCAACTATCCATGACAAAATTATTATAATATAAAACATCACTTCTGGTTTTTATGATAAATTAAATGGAAATTTCAAATTAGTAATTATAGACAGATTCAGAAAATACAGAACAAATAGTTATATACATGTACAAATAGTAAAACAGTAAATACATGAATGTGTCATACATTTGCTTTATTTTTAGTTGTATTTCATTGCTGTGTTGCAATTCTTATTACAATTTTGTTAGAAAAGTGTGTTCATAATAAACACAAATACACGCAATAATTAGGCTTGATGTTATGATTTATGGTGTGAAATACTTCACCTTTTACACCAAAAGTATTCCACATAAACCATCAGACTTTATTTCCATATGTTCTTCTGTGTGTCTTTCTATTTATTTTCTACACTGGTGTCTTATATTTGATTGGGGAATGGATCAAGTTTTATAATTATATGGCTCAAATAACTGCTCATTATTTTACAAATGTGTGTGTATGTATATGGACAAACAAAACTGATCATAACCTTCATCCTAATTACGGTGCTCACGGGTGTAGGAGTTTGCTAACTTCAGCTGATTCACTCCAAAAGTAATATGTCGCAAGTCTTCCTCATCATGACTTGAAAAGTCAGGAATTATGGTATCCGAGGTGTCTATTTTTCCCAAGGATTTCTCTTTTTGTCTAGACCCTCACATCCCACCTTTTGCATGAGAAGGTGCCTCGCAACACAGTGAAATGGTATTTTTTAAAAAATCTTTTATCTTATTTTTTTTTTCGGAGAAGGGGGCCTTTATGAAATTTCTCCAGGGCCTCACACTGTCTTAATCCGGCCTTGACGATGGTAATGGCTATACATAAAAATATGATACTATTTAATGTACAGTTGGATATTCTTGATATAGAATATATGTTAGTTTGGAAATTAGTGCTGTATAAAGCATTTTACAAACATCAATGTCATGAAATAACCTTATGTTATAAAGTGATTGCATGTCCATGTATACATTTAAAAGAATCTATAAACACATGCTCAGCAAATCTCAGCTTCAGAATGTAATATGATTAAGCTGTTCATGGCTTGTAGTCTGATTGTGAACATCCTGTATTTAAAGCTAAATTGTGGGAAATGGAGTTTCCAGTAATTAGTGATTTTATTTTCTTCTTCAATTGATATTGAAAGGCCAGATGTTATTTATTAAATTGAATATTCAGTAGGCTATTTTTAATTAGTGATATGAGATACATTTCGATACTGTATTGCAGTCTATATACTCTTCTCTCGCACATGTCCTTGTAACAAGCTGTACTTTTCTATAATATTTTTCCTATGAAGCAATTAAACATTTTCCTGCACCAAGTCACATAATCTCCGTACTCGCTATATTTGTCACCACATTTTCAAACTGAATGCTGAAGAATAAAATATATAACGACACTATACATGATACACTTATTTAAAATAAAAAAGTGGTGCCTATTAAGATTGTTTTATATCCATGTGCAAAATACAATTATTATATGTTAATATCTTTACTTAGTGGTACAATTATAAAAAGAATAAGTGGTCACTATTACGATTTTGTTCATATCAATCTGGAAAATAAAATTATTATGGATTACTATCTTTACCAAGTGGAAAGGAGGAAATAGATCTGCTGTCTTGAGAATCGAACCCAATTCGTTTTTGTTTGTACACAGACATTTTACCATTGGACCACGAAACTAGGTATACATGACGTATTTATATGAGCTATGCAACTTATTGTACTCCGTAGCAGCCCTTGGATTTTCGTTCTATTACATATTTCGGATGTTTAACAAACTGTATATATATAAGATATGGTTTTGAATTTGTTTGCAAATCAGTATAATTACTCTTTTCATAGTGCGTTTCCTCACTAACGCTTCCAGTTCTAAATATAGTGCGTTTTGAACTAGAAGCTTAGCCCGTTGGCACCAGTTATCGCACTATCGTTACGTCTCAAAGAGTATTTTATGTTAATTACAGAGACAAAACGTACCTTATATTGAATGTTGATTATTTATTCTGCCATTTCAAATTGTACTACATAGAGTCTTTAATAAGTGATGGATGTGTGGTAGGCCTAACTGGTTACGTGCGACAACTGCTTCAGACCCTCAATACAGTAGGGTCTACATGCACATGTATGTCAATGGTTTTCTATGATTGGAGTTTTTTTAACCCAAAAAATTCAAAATGAATTAACAAGTTTCACAATATTGCATACCACTGTAAATAATGCTCTTAAACAGAAATATATGCACATAATACAAATCGGATACAAATGTTTTATAAGCCAAGCTTTATTGTCTGTTTCGTCATACAACAAATCATCTGCAAATCAACACTTCCTGGAATGACTTCAACGGTGAACATTCTCCCAAATTTCTAAAGAATATGTGTATCTGATAAAGAAAAACTGCATTTAATTGCATACTTTACTCATTTCTTGTGGCATAATAATTGTAAAATCAAAATTACATACCTTGTAAACTGTTGCTGAGATAAAAGCATCACTGTGGCCATGTACTGTATGATGTTTTGAGAATATGCAGCTGATCCGGTATCAACATAATTTATAACGACACAAATGCGGTTTTATATACATTTCTTGCACATTTTAAAAATAAATTTTGTTTCCTCTAGGAGCTGTAAATTATCTGTAATTGGCAATTTCAAGTACTGATTTTATGTATCAGATTCAACATCCCATCAATGCCCGTTGATCACTAATGCCTGCCATAGAATCCAACCATTTTCTTTAAAATCAACGTAGCCCGCATGAGTAAAGCAACACACAATTTTCAGAGATTTCAACTTATCTAACAAGGAAAACGTTTTGAAAGTTTCATGTTGTTTCATGACTGCTGGTATAGTTTAATTTATGTAAGTACATTATAGTCAGATGAATTTTTCACATTTTCTGCATTCTACACCTGACGCGCGACTGCCGATGATGTCATCGCACTCAATAAATATGATAATTAAAACGTATTTTTAAAGACAAAGGTATGTCTATACAAAATATATAATACATCATTTAAAATAGAGAAAATACATTTTGATATATGGAGACATTGAACACATTGACTCGTGAATATCTCATGTACCTTCTGAAGTGGAAGACATCTCACAAGCTGAATTATGAAGCATTTCGAATGAACCAACTAAAACTTAGTCACTTGCCAGTTGAACAGCAGGATGACCAGAAACCAAAATAATTTAAATCTCTCAAAGAGGAAGGATGACCAGAAACCAAAACAATTTAAATCTCTCAGAGAGGAAGATCTCTTAAGTAGGGGGTGGGGGTAGATAACACCACTCCCAATCTAAGAGCTGCGAAACTCAAAATCTACCAAGAAAAACAATGAGGCTACAGCCCCAACACTTTAAAATGAATTTAAACTATCGGTAGACGATATAGGGATTTGGGGAAGTGGGGGGGGGGGTCTAAAGACTAACAATAAAACTTATACCCCTAGTCCTACAATGTAAGACGCCAACCTAGTAGTTACGATGTGGGGGTAAGGGTCGATAACGCCACTCCCACATCATATCTTTCAGGGTAATGGTCTTACTTTGTAAGACCACTGGACCCCCATCCCTATAACCTTTTAATGAAGTATTAATTTCATTTGTAAGAAGCCTTTGTGATTAGCCTAGCCTGTTTATGAACACGAAAATAGTTGTAAAGAAATACAATTTGTTTACTTGTGAGACTGGACAATGACGAATCGGCTAAATCACGTTGAACCCCTCCATGAAAGCATCAAGTCTTAGAGCCATTTTTATTTCCGATAGAACAACACATCCTTTGCTTTGACTATTGAGCTTCCACTCAGAATACACGTGCCCACTGAGATAAAATATTATGAAAATGCCGTGGAATGTTTAAAACCTTAGATGGCTACCATTGGGGGAATTACTTGTTTGATGTTGATGCAGTTATTACGTTACTTATGGAGAATCTCATGTTCTATAAATAGCTACGTACCAGAAACTCTCAATAACTATTTATACTCTGAAATAAGGCTCTAAGACTGATATGACATATTGTTTAGAAATAAAGCAAAATAAAATCAAAGGAATTAATACAATTATAAAGAACTGCAATTATAAGAGTTTAATGTTCTTTTCAGCATTTATCGTGGTATAAACTCTCATTTGCCGAATCACACAGTTAACACAATGCCCTTAGGGGTTATTCACTGTGTGATTCGGCAACTGACAGTTTATACCACGATAAACGTAGAAAAAACCAAACAAAAAAAAAAACCAAACAAAAAAAACAACAACAGTAAACTCTTAAATAAATGTCTCTAATCCAGGGTAATGAATGTTAGCAAAGCAAAGACATACAAGAAAGCGTCGCACATGGAATAAATATCACAGCTGAGGTAGGAAATTAATAGATGAATCTATATCAGAGAAATAAATAAAAAAATGAAACACCAGAAAACAGTGACCGCTTGGAATGCTGCTCATGCCAGCCTCCACAGGTCATTGGTCACTTCTGGCGATGTGACTACTTACTATTCATGGTAGCCTATTAAAATTACAGATCTATTATTAGACAAAGTTTGACTGACACTTTAACTGAATGACTAAGCAATGCCATTGCATCTTCTCCCTTTTTGTTTCAATGAATACTTAGTAAACTTAATCTATACACTGAAGCAGAATAACTCTCAAAGTAGTGAAATTGTGCATTAACTATAATTACATTGATTAACATTTTAATATATTTCAATACAGTTTTGATAATGTGTTTATTAAAGTAACAACACTGTAATTATTAGCATATTAAGTACTTTCTTGTAAATTGGTTCTTTAAACGTTTTTTTTTAATGAATCTGGATATATTACACCTGCATTAAAGGATTTAGCAGGATATCAACAGAATTAGCAATCATTTCAGGTAATATATTATATAATCCTGCAGACATATTTATCTTCAATGACTTAATATTTCTCTAGCGTACATGAAATCTTGATTGAGTATTTCAGGTGTGTCGGCATTCATCAATGTCCTGTATATTACAGGTATGTGAACTCAAGCCAGCACTACTTCCAATCTATCAGGCAATTACAGCGTTAATAAATCTTTTTTGTATTATTGTCCCAAATCAATTTCTCAGTATTATATAATATGTTATAGACAGTTATAATACTATTTCCTTTATTTATTGCTATTAATTTTATATTTACATGCATGGTCACAAAACCATTGAACGGTAGTACACAAGACTCATCTGTATATGAGATAAATTGATGAAGGGTATACACCGAATATGTCAAATTCTGTTTTGATTCTGTTTCATATTCAGATACTCAGTGTTCGTCGCTCGATGAATATCCTGAATTCAAGTATGAATGAATACTGCCAGACCAGTCGTGGTGTACCAGTGGTTCTGAAATAAATAAGTATTCGTGCTGTCAATAGATTTTTTCAGTGGAAAGTTCCTACATGTTTACTACAAATGACTACATGCGTCCGCTATTAAGGTACTGATTATGGGTACTGATACTATATGTGCTGAACAGAGAAAGACTGAATAAAATGTAATGTGGAAATATTTTCAAATGAAGCTTTAACAATTTTAATTTATTGAGGAATTCTGAAATTTGAAAAATTGTATATGTCCAAAAACGAGACTAAAATGAGCAAGCCATCAGGAAATCATACAGTTGATACACACGATAGTTTCATTTTTACATTCTTGATATAACGTCACAAAATAGAAAAATAACACACTTTTTATTACTTTCCTTTATACTCTTGCAAATAAACAAAACCACTTATTATAATATATTATATTAGAAAAGTCTTTCAAATATTGGCTTATTTTTGCGATTGTGTCATAGAAATATTTTTTGGCATGAAATAGCAATTTTCTGTCATGCTGTTTTTATGAATAAATCATGATCTTTATGATTATAATTCAATGTATGATTTCGATAAAAAATGATAAACAAACAAATTGATGTTGGTGTCACAAGTGATTAACTACTCTGCCGTTTGTTTTTCTTCCTGCTTTACAGTTTTGTTGTAATAAATGCCTCACTATGTACTGAATGCATCGTTTATATTTAAACCGAATATCCTGTCTTAAAATGTGCGTTGATTATTCATTTTTTGTGCTAATAGAAATTCCAACAACAATAGAAATACAGGGCTAATTTATAATATTCTACAAGGTGATGCCAGGGAAGAATGTAGAATTAGGGCTTAGGTTTCAGTGCATAATAATCGCAAGGACGGGAACCATGTTACCATCGCAACAGCAGATCAGATATATACAAGAAAAGTGGCAAAAGCGATTTAAAAAAGAGAACAACCATTTACTCTGAAACATTTTTGTTTATATGAGCAACGATATGTGAACTGTAAGGAGGTTCCACAATTCATAAGGATGGATTAAGTGAAGTTGTCACTTCTATAGCTTGAGATTAGAAACATGAAAAAGTGATGGGATAAAGGTATGAAACAAAACATTATACAAGGGCAATGTGTATATTCTTGAACAAAATTTAGTGTGACAGTAGAACGCTGAAGTGGACAAAAATGACTCATTATCATGATGAAAGGTCCTGTTGCATTTGAAAAGACAAAAAAATCAGCACAATATACTGATATAGCTTGTCTACTCCATATTTAAATGGTGAATTAAAGGGATCATAGAGTAATTTATTTTTGACGCAGATGAAAATTCCTTGATATTACTATAAGTGGAAGTTTTCCATTCTTTGCTTTAGCACAATATCGATGAGTGACATAAACAGCAATAAAATATCTCACTGAAGAAGTATTACATGAATGACCCACATGTTTCGTACCTAGTGGAATAACCCTTTCCCTTAGACAAACTGCTTGAAACGTAATTCACAATGTCTATGAGTCACACATCAGCAATACGATAACCCACTCATACCTAGTGGAAGAACCCTTTCCTTTAGACAAACTGCTTGAAACGTAATTCACAATGTCTATGAGTCACCCATCAGCAATACAATAACCCACTCATACCTAGTGGAAGAACCCTTTCCTTTAGACAAACTGCTTGTGCTTGAAACGTAATTCACAATGTCTGAGTCACACAAACAGCAATACAATAACCCACTCATACCTAATGGAAGGATCCTTTCCTTTAGACAAACTGTGTTAGAAACATATTTCAAGAATGCCAGAAAGTCAGTGTTCCACTGATAGGTATTTTTAAACTGCAGATAACCCTAGCACACAAGAACAATCATCTATCGTAACGTTTTTGAAAACCCTTTTTTTAAAAAAAACAAAACATTTTCATTTACGATCATAATTCTGCATACATAATATAGCAATAAAAGATAAGAGAATATAATGTAAAAAATTACTACCAAGAGTGTATCAACATTTCTAATTCCTTGAAAAATATTTTTTACTATCAGAATTTCAAATTGTATATTAAAATGAGATGATAGAAAGCGCAAAACAAAATATATATTGAGGAAGAAAGTATAAAATGTACTAAAATTTAGATGGAGATACCTCATATAATAGAAAGATGTTTCGCCTTACAAGACCCCATACGAGATACTAAAATCTTCAACTCTACCATAAAGGCTATACTTTTTTGCACGTATACATCTCTATTAGCAAATATGGATATGTAAAAATCTGTATGCATGCCCTAAAAAAATTGTGTTCTCAAACAAATACTGATCCAAGGCAGTATTTAAACACTAGAAGGCAGAAAGAAATGATGATGTACAAATGTTTCCTGTCTATGGTAAAGAAGACTAAATTTTCAAGATTGAAATACAGTGCAGTTTTAGAAGATGATACGTGTTTGCAGAATTCTTGTTCATAATGTTAATGTTTGTGGAAAGAAAACACCCATCAGATGCTGTATTATACTTTTAATAGACATTTCTTAAGGGCCAGATTTACTGTATTTTACTAATGTAGCAGTTATCTTTTCCACATTTAATGTTTACAATTTAATTATGACAGCCTTAAAGCTAGTAAGACCTAGGGTCAGTCTAATTCGAGTCCAATTAGTTACAGAATGCTTGTGATGTACATCATTTATTTTATACTCTCCCACCTTTTTGTTCAGTTGGTGTTGGGTCTTCATTTAGTTAATAGGTTTGTCTGTATATAATAAAAGTACTGTGGAGGATATCTTGTGTTTGTTCCTACACACTCACACAACAATTTAATGGACATAATCTCAAACAATATATATTTAAGGAAGATTACCATTACAGTGCTACTCTTTCCAATCTGGTGAGTCACTATTTCCATAATATCCTGCTTATCACGAGTCGAATTGTGATGCATACAGAGATACCAGTTATTAATTAGTAACAGATTAACAATTACTTGCCAATACACGGTCAAACACAACTTTCCAAGGCGAAATCTATTCATGTCATTATCTCAAGAAAAAATATTTCTGCAGGAAAATAATGTGGTATGCCATGATTTGGTTTGAATGGAATAGCGGATAGTTCATATGCACATGCTATACGTTCAATCCGATTTCACTGTTAGGACAAGCCATCATGTGACAAACTTCGATAACTTACTTCAGGCTGTAAATTTGAATAACAATTACCTCCAAGTAAAGAGAAACTGAAAGTCCATACGTTTTTATTTAGCGAAAACAAAAAATTTAAAATCGGCCAGTGGATAATGATTTTGCCTTTTAAGGTATCAGAAATAATACCAAGGTCTTGTTTATGCATTAAGAAAGTGTCAAAAAAATAATGCCTTTTATGGATTTTTGTTTCGTTATGCTCTGATAGTTTGATAGCAAATAGTGTGGTACAGTAACTCACAAACCTGATACTGCATCTTCATAGACAGAAGTTGTTTCCGACATGTCTGTGTTGTCTGTATAACAAGAAGAAAATAAACTATTTAGCAAATTATGCAATAATAGGGTATATTGTGTAATGTCAACGAAATCATCTGTCAACTAGGATAACAATATTAAACTGAAAAATATGTGCTTTCTACAAAACTAGAACAAGGCAAATTCCCACCACAATTTTCTGTTTGCTCTTTCATTGGTTCTTGCAATTGTTTGAGAAAGTCAGCCGAAAGTTAGAAACTGTGCCGACCTTCCAATACTTAAGGATACATGGTGTTTAGAAACAAACACATTAACATACATAGTCACAATGAGTTAGATAATTAGTCAAGTTAAATTTCTATAGAATCATGCAAAATGTGATACAAAACATGCAATGTGACAATAAGTATGATTATAATGCCCTTAGCTACAGATCTAAGCTGGCTGAGCATCCCGTTTGCTTTATCACGTCATAATCCAATATGGCTCTCCACTGCGTAGTATCCTCGGATAATATCACAGCATTATTATTCTGTAAAAGTGGACAAAGGTGCTATCCCTTGTCGTCCAATTACAAACGACACTGTGCATTTGTCGAGGTAAAGGTGGCCGGAAAACTACACATATACAATTATTTGCATTATCATGTGTTCAAATTGAAGAAACAATTCACAAGTATCACCGTGTGTTCATTCATGGAATCATGTGAGCGTGTGACTGCCGATGGAATCAGAAAGCCAAGAAACACCTGCTTTTCAAATTTAATCAAATCATTATGCATTAACATCTTAAATCCATAAACTGAGTTGTGTACAGACATGTCGATAGAAATCTAATGGTTTATGATTTAATCTCTCTCTGTCCTTATATCTCCGTGTCTCTAAAATCTATGATTTTTTTTGTTTGACATGCACAATGACTTCTGCATTTCACATATGCATTGACATATTTGTACCATTTATCCAACTGCACTCTACAACAGTAAAGGATAAACTGTTTTGTCTTTGTAATCAGAATCTTGTGCTAAACATTACCCTCAAGAACATACTTTGCCATAAACGAGGATAATTTATTCCCCAATCATCGACATACGAACTTATGTTCTTTCTGTACCGCTCATTAACAAGAAAGCAAATATCAGGTAATATCAGGTAACACTGAGAAGCCTTCCAAAAAAGTATGCCATTTCATTACTATGAATGTAATTGAAGAAATCATATAATACTAGCATCTACATGTACATACCAAAATGGTAATGTTTTAGTCTGTGTCGCAACCTTAATGTCCTAAAATTTAATAGCTTCATTAACTTTTTAACAGTGTATGGTACTATCAAATCAGTCCATAATAGATGTTCTAATTTGCAGATATGCACCTACAATACAAATCACACAAGACCTTATACTTTGATTCAATCTACTGCATAAAGAAGTCGAGAAGGTAGATTCATCTTTGTCATACAATTATGTTCATCAGTTGACAATGCTGTCCAATATTCAGCAGTATTTGATCCTTAGTTATGTTCAAGTTTGTAAGCAGCTACCAAAACAGGTGTAGGCTCCAGAATAACTTGATGTTCAGTTTTATGTTATTCTGGCCGATTATTGATCAAGTGTTTGTATTGTCCCTTGAGTCAAGCTGTGGTAGAATTTGAACATTGCAACAGATCAAATTAAATTACTCAATATCTATGGTATTTTTTATTTGATTTGAATGTATCGCCATCGGGCAAAGGTACTTTACAACCAGACAGCAGTTGTTGCATCTGGAAATAGACACAAAATTTGCATACTGATTTTACCCTTTCTGGTATATTTTTGTACATTAAATGTCAGTAGTAACTTTCACATCCAGATATTGCCATCCACACTCTCCAGAATAATTAATTCTTTCAAAATCTTGTGTCACACTGTGATAAGTACTTTGTCAAAGTCTAAGACTGATTATTTACATATTTTAAAGTGTACTCATACGAAATGTTTATGGCTTGTGTTTGAAAAATTTAGTTTCACTTCAGTAGAATTTTATCTCGTCAAATATGTTTGCAATATGAGGATCAGGATTAGCAGTAAACTGAGCTGCGGAACAAGGATAAGTTGCTGTGTTTTTTATGTTATTTATTTATAACAGTCTGTTATTTGGAGCATGTAAAAAAATGTGTTCTGTTGGTAATATTCAATCAATTACTATGAATCTGGATTTTCTTTTCAATATACCGTAAGCATCTATTTACCAATTATTCATGTAATTCTTAGTTAATTTCTCCATCTAATTCTATAATTTCCTCCATTATAATGCTATCTGAATATCGCTTCTGTTACAATACTTCTGCATTTCAAATATATTGTAAAATGTTTATCCGTGATAAATGTGAAGTTCAGGCATGTGCAACCTACTGCATACGGGCAGCATCCAGCCCATGACTTGGTTTTATCCGGTTACATTTACATCATATGGGTACATTTAAACATTGCTATCCGGCCCGCGCCCTGGAAAAAGATGCACATGCCTGGCATAGTTAATTGTATACTTGGCAAGATTGCTATATCTTCCTTGAATGAAACTTGAAAGAGGTATACATGTCCCCATGATTCCATGAACATTTATATGATTACCTCTAATCTTATGTAAAACCACAAGCTTGAAGTAGTTTAAATTGTATTTGTTGTTTCAGCTTTTTGAGATGTAGTTGGAATTAACTTTATATTTTTCAATGCTATCTCTTTCAATTTCTTCTGTGATGTCACTACCCTGCTATGACATTGTGTAGATTAGAATCGCCTTGTCAGGTTTTGCATGTGTACTATTTTGTTGCTTACTGGTGACAGTTTTAGATTTACTTTCTTTATTTCCTCTAGTATTTCACATATCAGGTATGCTTTAAGCCTTTCAATTTTTATTGCCCAATTTCTTCCACATCTGTCATATGAATCTTTCAAATACTCAAAGTGTTCATGCTTATTAAACCTTCTATGCATGTATTGTGCTTCCTCCATCTTTGGAGGAGAGGCGAGTTTTCAAAATGCCATTTATTGTAAAGGGACGATGTTTTCAGCTGCTTTCCAACAGTTAAATATTTCATCATATCCTTATTTCATAATTACATACTTTTTTCCAGTAATTAATTTTGTTTTCAACTTTGTACATGTCATCTTGCTTCATGAGTAGACATAACTCTTGTTCGTAAATCATGCCCTATTAAGTCTTCCAATTTATAAATGACTGTATCACCTAAAATTGCTTCCCGATTTTAGATATTTCCTCAGTAAGGTCAGAAAGGTAGTCCTTGGCAAAGATTGTGTTGCATTTCGATTCCTGACTGTTTCACCTATGTTAGATTTAAGTGTTCCAAATGTATCTATCACTAAGTAACCGAATAATTAATAGATCTTACACTTTGCTTGCTTCAAGTAGAATCATGTCTTTTGATTTGCGATGTGTTATTTGTGTGTGTTACTGTATCCCACAATTAACTCTGGTAAAACATCAACTCATTATATGGTTTCAGTTTGCATGAAATATTTTCACGTTATGATCTTTAAGGTCTGTTAAACTATTCCACTACAAATGCTTTTTTATCTGAGTAAGTTGAAAAGTATTCCAAGTCCATCAAAACGTCAAATTTCCTGTTGTTTTACCCCCTTTCCCAGATTTTATACTTTCATAATATTTATCATTGAAGCTATAGCTAAAACCATGGTGTGTTTCATCTCCCTGTTTTGGTTTAACTTTATCAGCCCTGGCGTATTTTGAAAAGACATTTTTAACTCTCAAAATGTATTTGTATCTGATGTTGTTATTTTAATTTTGTATGATTGTGTAATGTGTAATTCTGCTGTTCAGTTAACCTTTTTTTCAATTCAGTGTATTTAAGTTTATGTTTGATCCCGTTTAGCTTGTTTCCACTACTGATGGATATTTGTGTAAGTAGGCGAACTTTCAGGATTGTAACAAAATATGTCTTAAATAATGCTCTTTGTTTGCTCTGCAATGTCTCCTACATTTAAAACTATATAAATAATCCAGAAAACACTATGTGCATGATTATTTGTCTCTAGGCATTATTAACAAACCAAGAAGACATTCAACTGCAACAGCTACTTCTATTTTCAATAATTTGCACCATTCTTTCTTTGTGAACCATATCAGATTTATATTACAATTTGCCATTCCTATAGTTGATTCTAAAAGAACTACCGCATAAACTGTATAGCCATGTACTTTTTTAAATCTAAATTTATTCTCAAGAAATTTCATATCTGTTTTGTTGAATCTTTGTTGACTTACTTCATAAAACTAACGAGATCTTTAAGTTGTATTCTAAATTTAGCCTTTCGTCTTTGTTGTTTAATAATGGATATTCATGCTAATATGCATTTCCTGTTTGATCGTATGTGTGATTAAATGTTACACACAAGAATGATTAGTGCTGAAAAAATGAATGAAATAGAATGCTGAAAATAAAAATATAAGGACAAAAGAAGACCCCACCTTTCCAAATAACGGTGAGAAAATTAAAAATTTAAAAAAAAAAAAAAAAAAAAGAAGTCTTGCTGCAACATAGAAGGAATTCCAAGCTGGATAAGTGTTTGGAGTTCAGAGTTCAGACCGACTGAGCTATTACAGAGTCCACAAACACCTCATAGTTCAGCTAAGATTTTCTCACTATGCAGATTCTGAAAAAGGAAGTCCCTGAATATGGATAATTAGATTCACCTTTGTTATTAAACAGTGTTCGATCAGTTCTGTGTAGGACTGTTGAGGTCAAAGACTGTTTTGGACTGAACGGGTTGACAATGATTTTGTTTATATTTGTTTTAGTGGCACTTTTAACACATTATTGGCTATATTATGCCGAGTAAATGGGAGTTAAGTGCCTTTCCCAATGCCACACAGCCAACCCTGGTATAACCTCCCCCAACTCATTGGATTACGAGTCAGATGCTGTACAACCTGGTCGACAACAATATACAGATGAATTCATGTCAACAGGGTTTGGGGACGCAGGTTTGTTTACATGAATACAAGTGTCAACCAATACAATTTATAAACACATTACCTAGGTGCAATAGAATTATACTTTGTTCAACATACTATTTTACTATACTACACATAAAGGGTTAGCATGTTGACTATGAACCCCTAATTTCAAGTGAACTGATTTTAGTTTCTGGATGTCCCAAATTATTGCTGTCTGTTTATTGTTCGCACACGACTTTTATATCTTATTTTGACTCTCTCTGGGATAAGTAGAAAAGAAAAACTTTGTGTGCTATTTGAGCTGTGGCTGAAGGAGTAAGGTAAAATTGGATCTTATTTGATCACAGCAGTCTCCAATGTTAACAACCTTGTATACCGATTAAAATCTCACCTATTAGAATTTTGCCTTCACCAGTTTAAATTGCCTAGAATAAAACAAATTAAAAATATGAAAGAAATCAAAAATGATCATGCTGCATCTGAACATAACATTTTGGCATGTTAACCAACAAAGACTATACTAGACTGGTGGCATTGCTTTGAGAATTTCTTAAACATGGTATTTAAACTCCTTAGACAAGAGTACTCTGTAATAAAGAGAATATTAACATCTTTGTGTGTCTGTGGGTATCAAGTTTACTAGCTTCGACAACTAAATTTACTACTTTACCTTTAACCGTACACTTCATATGAATAGACACAAAAAATATATGCAAGTTTACCTTACTCATAAGTAATGTAATCATATATCCAGGAGTAGGCTGATTCAAATAAGAGAAAATATGTGTCTCTCCTAAATGTATTACTCTAAAAACATTTATTAGAAGTGAAGATTGACACATGACACTAATAGTGATTTTTAAACAACCAAAACCACAAGTTTTTAATCAGTTTAAAGTCAGCATATGGTGTTTGGTTAAATCAATCAATACATACCAGTAAAATATGTCATGCTATGTTAATTTACATAAAAGCATCCATTTAGAGTAACGCTACACCTGTATTTATGTGCATAACATAATAATAAAAAACAAACACATGCAGAGAGAGAGAGAGAGAGAGAGAGAGAGAGAGAGAGAGAGAGAGAGAGAGAGAGAGAGAGAGATAAAGTTACTGATTACTGTGGCTACAATGATGACATTTCACTTCCGTCATCTCAATGGAGTTATCACTCAGTCTCGATTGCAATATTATCAAGTGTTTATAGCTGAGCAACTTCTGTTTCAATTTCCTGCTTTCTGTGAATGAACGAAGAAAAACTAAAAGGCTTTTTTATTATAATAAAGAATATGCATTTATAATGTCATAATATTCAATATTTATTATTACTACATAAACACTGAGCTATAATATCAGCAAGGGTATGATACTTTATTGTTTGAAACTAATGTCGTTAAGATTTGTTGTGATATTTGCACAAAGGTTGTGAACATGTATTATCCCTAGGCTTTAGTGTCAAGTGTAGTGATATTTGTATACGCTTCATCTGTTCGACCATCTGTACATCCATTACCAAATTGCCTTCATAACTACCAAGTGGAAAGTCACAAAGGTTAGTAGCCATCTTGCCCTATGGTAACAATTTGCTAGAGGAATGTCATTATTGACTGCTGCATGTGTGTTTATTATCAATGAAACTTTTACAATCGAAAAAAATACCAAAAAATGTATTGTTGCAATGTCTAAAAAATTCAGTAAGGCCAAACAAAAGAAATATATTGTGGTGTAGCCAGCTTGAGTCTCAAATAGTAAATTATTATTATCAAGTAATTTTGTAAATCTTAAATTTAATATAGCAGTAAAAACTTTACCCAAAATAGCTGAGTAATGTTATGGGTCTAATATTGGATATATTGGTTTTGTCACCTTTATTTTTATAAATTGGCACAATATACACAGTCGCAGATATAAATTTAAAGAATTACATCCCCTTTTGCCTATTGTTGCCATCTTATGTGCTGCTGAGATAGAGAAAAAATTGACAAACCTACATTACACCAGTTGAAAAGAAAAACATTATCTCTTGACTGTGCTATTATTTAAAAATTTACAAATGATAGCATTGCCTTTGAAAAGAAAGAGCAATATTACATGTTATTGTCTCCCTGAAAATGAAATCTAGTTTACAAATCCAATTGATAACAGAAATGGCAAACCATCCATTTCATTACAGGGAATATATTTTGTTGTTGGGTATTACAAGGTTTGTTATGGACTCAAAAACAACATATTCATGTGCATCAATGACAAGAATGAAACAAGGTCTGTTTCAATCTCTGATGGTTATTACAACCTTGAAAAATTTAAATGAACAAAGTTGAAGAGGGAATGACTGAAAATGGTTACAATGAAGAAACTATTATGTTCAATGTTTGAGACACAACTCAAAAGTTAAAATCATTCTGAGCAAAATATACAAAGTAAACATAACAAATAACAGTGTTCAATTGTTAGGATTAATATTCAGACAACTATACATGCATCTACTGAATCTGATACTTTTTCGGAAGCAATATATAATAAAAGAATTCCGCGACCAAAAGATTAATATAAAAAATTACTCCTCAACAAGATTAATATAATATTTTACTCTAATGGCTATTATTCAAGTTTACTAGAGTTTGTGCCTGTTAAAATGTTTTCCCAGAGATTGTTAACCCAAATGGAGACCTTGCCAAAGGTGATAAAATATATAACATTCGACAATATATACAACCAGTTACAGAAAGGATAAACACTGAGATAGATGCTTTGGATAGTGCTATCTGGGATATACAAAAATCTATTGAAGACTACAGTACTTTATGGTCTCAGCTTAAACAATTAAAGAAAGACTTGAATAATGAAAAAAAAATGATCAAGAAATTTAAAAGCTAACGAATGATTTTGGCACACGACTGAACAATTAGTTAACAACTAGTCCTAAGGCACTGTCAGAGCTGCAGAAATAGAATTATTTAACAGAGATAACCTGAAAATATAGAGGACATAAATAGAATGAATGTGAATGAAAGCACAAAAAGATCCATGACAAAAACTCGCAATTTATCTATTAGAGATTTGAGTGACAAGATCAAAGGATACAAGATGCTACATTCACCGAATTTTACAACAAATTTTACAAGCCGAGGTTGAACAATCTAAAACAGACACAGAAGCATATGTTTATTGAAAAGTGGCCAATCATATCAAGGTGGAGCAGGATAGTGTTGGAGGAATATACAAAAGAGATTTAACCACAATTTAACTGATTTGGAGCAAAGGTTTACACTGGATACATATGCATTCAGGAATGAAGTAGATAAAAAAAGCCCTTGCGTTAAGAGGTAGCATTGATCCAACTAAAATCGAAACAAAACGAAAACAGACAGACATTCAAAACTAAATAGAACAGGGAAATGGGCATACAGAGTATTGCACTGGGTGTTTGAATTGATAATTTATAAAAGGAAATTGATGAAACAAAGAAAGAAGAGTTTAATGAGATAGCTAAATTAATCCCAGGATGTGTATACATTTTTTTATGATTAGATTAGTGGTAAACAATCAATGTGTCTCTTACTAATTTGAGCTTAAAAAAGTCTGAGCCTAATACTATATGTACAATCTAAAAGAATCATGTACTTACTATGTGGAAGAGAGCAACTTTTTAATAATTGGATTGAAAAACAAGACGTTTACTTAAACAGATTGTAAAAAAAGATTGGCAGCGCTATGAACATTTGTAATTCAGAGAGATTGCACAGTAAATGGCCACAACAGCATTTATAATTGGAAGTTCAATAGCTTATGGTCTGGCATTTACAGGAAGCAACTATCTATTTAAGTTATTTGATCCTATTTGATCCTAATTTAGCTGATATGCAACAGATAAGTAACAGAGAAAAGCTGCAAATTTCAATGAAAATTAGATCAAAAACAATTAACAACTTGAATGAAAGATTGAAATAACAAGGCTTGGTGACTTAGTACTTAAATAATAAATTAGATGATGTTTTCTCCTCTATAAGCATCTATTCACCCAGAAAATGATGTAAAAAATTAAATCTTTACGGCAGCCAAAACTGAATGATTTCATTTTTAGTAAACCCAACACGTTAGTTTTTGGATATTCAACAGTGTTGTAAACGTTGATGGTCTCTTTCAAATCACTGTAAAAGTCTTCTTTCTCAACATGAATGTATAAAGAATCTGTATCTGTCATGAGTAGTCTCTTTATATCACCATATTTTTTGTCAACTTGTTGTAAAAGAATTTGCACATCAGCTATTTGGATGGCTCTAATGCAAAAAAACCACTACAGATCGGTTTGATTAATTTTATTTTCTTGTTTTTCAGACTGCCAGCACCAAGTTATTGTCAATAATTGTTCTCCTGTGGAACTGTGTATCTTTTCAGCATTTGAAAATGTATTTTCTTCTGTACATATTATAACTGTTGTCCACTTTCCGAGGTCTTCCATTTGCTTTCCAAATACAGTGTTATTCATCAATTTTGAAAAATGTTTCTCGAAAGAAATTATTGGTTTTTGTCTCTGAATAGTATTTAGTTATATGTAAGATTTCAACCAAGGTTGTTATTCATACAACGCGTGTGCATCTTTTTCTCAGAGTTAAACCTAACTGTGTGTGAAAGTTTCAGTTTATGTAATGGATCACATATTTCTTTTTTGTTTTTCAATGTACACAATAGTTTTGGTACAGTTGATCGTGTACCACTATAACCATTAAGCAATGTTTGTTTTTTATTTTTTTGCAACTCTGATAAATCATTTTTGGCTGGAATTAATACCTCTTGAGATAACGGGTAGTCCTTGTAATGGTTGTATTGATGAGTAACATACTGACGTTGTGATTAAGGAGACCAATAAATGCTACTGAAATAAAAAATCAATTAAGAAATAATAGTCTGTTGTGCCTAGTTTCCCATTATTGTATGCATGACTTTTTGTTTAAGAATATATGGGCTGGCAAGAGGTGGAAGTTCCCAGAGTAAACTTAATAATATTATAGAAGGGATTTGCTTTGAAAGCAAAACATGTTCTCCCCACCTTTCAACCATAACAATGAATGAAATTAATTTTTGTTAGGAGTATGATATAGAATGTCCCCAATTTTTAAGGCCAAAGGGCAACATGTTGTACCCAAATGGGGAAGTCTACATGCAAACAAGATATTTCTAGGATCATTTGACCAAACCTGATCCATTTTTAGTTTTGGTGGTCTTAAACAGATTTAGAAGGTTACCATTGATATTTTGTACAAAGGAATGGTTGTTCAATTGTGTCCATTGAGATCTTGGAAACCATTTGTGAGGACAAATGATGCCATTTTTTGAACTTAACAATTAGTGTTTGTGGAAGCCACACTAGTTATAGTAAATCCTGTCGACAAAGGACACACAGGGGACCAAATACAATTGTCTTTTATGGGCATGTGTTGTTGATATGGAGAGTTTCACCTCTCAGAGCAGTCAAAATGATTCATTCACTGTGCAACCAGCTCTGAGAGACAGACAAGCCCCCAAATCTAGATTAACATGCTCAACCCTAGGAACGACTCAACATGGCATAGAGTGGTCGTTTTCTTCAGGGGTTGGGACATCACTTCAGTAATCATAGACCCATATAAGGTCTCATGAAAACAGAGCTATGACTAAGGTTCAAAATGATATTAGGTAATTCTCAATATATCTGACAAAGTTCCAGCCAAAAAGCAGGACTCTGAAAACCTATTTTTCAGAGTAAACAAAACCACACTGGTAACAGGTTTGGATCTCAGATATTGATTATAGTCTTCCCTTTGTAAGCTCAAAACCAGCTCGGCCAATTAAGGGAATAATTATTCATCACAATGACAGAAATACCATCTAATAAGACATACTTTCTAACAGATCACATATAATAAACAGAAATAAGGAATTTTAACAGGTCTATATAAGGCCAAATATTCTGAACACAACGATTTTAGTAATTTTCCTTATATAAATAATCAAAACATCAGAAAATTCAAAGGCAAAATATTCAATAGCAAAGTCAAATAACATGATAAGAAGCACCCCGCTTGGTTAAACAAAATTAATTCAACAAAAGTCGTTCCATTTATTTTCTGTCAAGTTTTAAAAATTCACACACATTTGTTTTGCTGTGCAAAACATTGGATGTAAAGTACTGGGAATAAAATATTTGTACTGAAAGGTTCTCAATTAAAGCTTGATATGTGAATTTTTATCCCAAAAAATTCAACAGTTTCAGACAAAGGTTTTAGTAATTGGACTTTTTTTGTATTTCGTTGTGGTACTAGTATTTTTTAATTCAATGTCTATCCTCCACTGCTGGCACTGGTTAAGTTCAACACTGCTATTTATCTTTGATGCAGGTAGTCTCGATCAACCAAACATCTTGCATGGCTTTGTGAGATCTTTGCTATGCTAGGGATTGGTAAATGCCAATACAATAAAAGCGATCGTAATGCTCCAAACAAGGCTCACCAGAATCTGGTAAAGTCTTTGATTGGTTGACAGGTTAGTCAGAGTTCTTTATAAAAACTTAGATCGTATAAATGCACAATTTCATTTTTTGTTGATGTTTATGGACTGATCACACATAAAATATGTATAGGTAATATTCGTCTATGTGAATCATGCTAATCAACAGACCATGACACAAACTAACAGTTTACATAAATGGGGGGTATGCATTGCACGCTTTTGCACCAATACATTCCATCACCTCTCATGTACAATATTTATATGTTTATATTTATCACTTATGTACAAGTAATGCTGATGCACTTTATAAATGGTGTAATTTTTGGACATAACAAAAACAGAAGTGAGCTTTTTTTATTGGAAGCAATCAGCTGTATAGACCTTTACCAGACTCTTGATTGGAGTTGCTCTCTCAAGGTCCCGCGAATCTGGTAGAACAGGACTATGACGCAGTAGATCATATTAACTTTCATGTAAAAAGATACATTATGTCAGGTTACTCCAAGCTACTAAAGCAGATTAATGGTCAACTAGGTTACAGGTATCATCCCTGATGATTTGTACTGAAACGCACTCAGATGTTGTTGTTGAATATTCTTAAAATAGCACACAAAGGGTTAAACTTTACAAAAATTAAGAAAATATCTGTCCCAAAAGTGGGGACAACAAACTGAAATCTTGGACCAAAGAAAGTAAATCTGTGCTTGTAAAACACTTACGCCAAAAAGTCTACACCCAACAAAGATGTAGAAACATTTGAAAAAATATGTGCTGTAATGGCATGAGAACATAACCAAGATATTCCAAAAATGCATGCGAACATGTAAACCACATTTCATGTGACTGTGTCTATCTCAAGTGGATTTCGATGAATTGTGCTAAAATGATTTTTGTCCACATGTTCCAGTACACAAAGTTTCTAAATGTGCAACAGATGGAATATTTGCTGCAATGGCCTCAAAATCTAATTAGGTCATTGACACATCAATGAAAATATGTGTTACACATTTAATTTATCTACATAGAGCGGATTGTGCTCAATTGTGCTAACAAAAAAGTCTAGACAGTAAAAATGTGTATGATAAGTTGCCAAATTTTATGCCACAGTCACGAGAACATAATAAAGTCATGGGATCTACTCAAAGTATCTAAATATCCAATTTGGTCTGGTTTAGTTTTATATATCTTGCTCACAAGATAAGAGGAAAGGATGGACAGACGGACAGCACAAAACTAATATGTATTTTATGTGGGGAGGAGACATAAATAAACAAAGGAGGGGTAATTGTTGAAATCTCGAACTGAATAACCGGGTGTGATTGTTTTCCCTTAATTAACAAAATAGCGCCTAAAAAAAGAAAAAAAAAATGTCGTGACCTATATTGAGTGGTGTCCTGTATTTAAAAGAAAGTACAGAAATACATTAAAAATGAAATAGAGAAAGAAAGACGTAAAACAAAAATGTTAATGATCTTCTTAACTTTCTGTATTCACAATTTGTATGTACCAAAAATAAGTGAAAAAGTTTCATCACCAACATCATTGAGAAATCTTCTTTTAAGTCCGCAAAATCTGGATAAAATCCAGTGATATTTTAATGGACAAAATACCTACTAATAGTGAGCACAGCTACAGTGCTCGTGAAAATGAGCTTCTATGATAAAGCTGATCATAATCCACATTTTCAATAATGTATTCTTTGGAAAATGTTCGTCAAACATAAGTCTGTATGATGGTTGAATCAGAACAGAGAACAGCATTAGAATAAGACATCGGATTAGTGAATAACACTGATGCCAATATATACCTTTCAACAACGTAAGGATGTATATAGATTTTGAAGCCAGCCCAGTTGCTTAGTATAAACCAATTTGTATGTTTGTAATATAAATGTAGACAATAACCAAGGGAAGAAAAGCAGAACAAAACTAGTTTTCAGCGAGCAAGAGTCAAGTTTTGGTGTGCAACACATTTCCAATCTAAGTTGCACCCTGAATGTGGTTAGCGTGTCGGAGTCATACCATCAGATTAGCCTGGGGCCGACTGTCGCGATGTGTCCCTGGGGAAAGCACTTTACTCCAATTGTAGTCATGAGAAGTTCCCAGATGAATAACGTGTGATGTCAAGCTTCTTAGAAAAGGGAACAAATAAGATTTGTAAGTTTCTTCTACACACTAAATAGCCTTCACGTGTTGCTCTATGGTCAAACAGCAAAATATAAAAATAAATGAAAATGTATTGGAATTATGGCATTATTAAGACATTTTTAGGGAATAATGATCCTAAATTGTAGATCAAAGTGGCCCAGTTTTGGTGCATGATACATCTGCATCCCTAGATGCACCCACAGTGCATGTTGGAGGACAACAGCCAATGAAGAATAGGAGTTACAGTCTGAACAAAGAGGGCAGATGGACGAAGAAAGTGAATTCTATTATAATGCCCACTTTTTGATGCAGAGTATGACCATAGATATTCCGTGCAATGCACTTTCATTTCCTTTTGACACAATATGAAAGCACACATGTTGGGGTGTGACAAACCTCAAGTGCCAAGCTTGGAGTCAGTCAGCTTAGGTATGGAGCATAGTCAGGTGCCCTCACACTCTTCGGCTTAGCTATTCCATATCTGGATAAAATATGATGTTTGTATTAAAATAAAAATCAATCAGGATTTAGCTGTTTCAGTCACAAAATAACTCATCGAACAAAACTACCACTACGAGCAGCAATAAAGGATTTCATGATGTCTTCATTGCAGTTACAATAATTGCACAGTTGACATATAAGACTAACAAAATACTGCAAGCAACGTTTTGATCGAATCCAACATAAATATTACCAACTACTCAGAGTAAATAGCGGAGAAGAGATGGTTATGAAAATGGCTGCAAATTCAGCCAGTCTGACTCTCAGAGATGAACAATTTCATTACCAAAGCACTACATTTAAAATGTTTTTAATATTATCTGATATTTAGATGTAAATACCAAAGTCCGAAGAAGTTACTGAAGCAATATGTAAGTCAGGAGTAGAAGAGCTTAAAAAATGGCTTAATGTTCCTTGTCCATTGTGTGGCATCCTTAAAACTTTCAGTTATTTTTGCATTTCCCTCAAACTTTAGATCTGTGTAATGGATACTTTACAAAACTATAGGAATACAAATAATAATATCACAAGTGTATGATGTAAAGAAAAATATTTCTTTCTTCTGATTATTGTGTTGCTAATTGTGTTCCACTTGTAGTCAACATATGTCAGTGTTATATATATATATATATATATATATATATATATATATATACACACACACACATACATATATATATACACATTAAGTGAAAGAATAAGGTCTCATTAAATCTTCCTTCAAAATTAAAGTTACTAATATACACATGCACAAATCTTTGGGAAACAATTACCTTCTCTAACAGTTTCCAATTCCATCATTAACAGTCTTTGCGAATCGACTATGTACTTTAAAATATCTGCATCCATGCTAATATTGTTCCCGATCTGAATGTTTTGGTTTGAATTCGAGTCACGCATGAATCGATCTGAAAAAAGATTAATATAATTTAAGCCTGTAGCATATTTTAAAGTGTTGCTTTTGCAATAAAAATCAAAACACAACTCTCTCACACACACACAAAGCTATTCATCCATTCTGGTCAATTATAACGCACCTGCAATGATGCCGACTGACCAGCAACGATATTTATGCACACTGCCTGTAACACACTATGGGTTCCGAGTTGGGTGGGTGGGATGCAGTGTAGACCATCAAATTCTTCTTCATTTTTTATTTGTTGCTATATTTTATAATTTTCTGGATGAAGTCTTGTACATTTTTGCTTATTTGAAAACCTATGCTTCGCCATTTAGAGGGCACACATCTGGTCAGAAGGAACTTATTCCCTCAGTCAGTTATATTAATTGCTTTTGGAACGAATGGGGATGATATACCATATCCGACTGAACAGTTTCCTAGGATTTGATTCTGGATGAAAGCATTATAAACGAATGAGTCCGGTCTAAGGAAATCTGTATATATATATTCTGACCATAACACAAAAGGGACATGTAGATTGCACCTTTTGATCCTGTTTTTCGTAGGCTTTTTACTTATAGTACTTAACTCTTTATCTGTAGATTTTCACTGCCATTGAAACATCTAAATAGTAAATAGCTCAGATTTTCTCTTGGCCTTTGTGTTATGTATTTATTTTGCTTGTTGTAAGTTGTTTCTTCACCAGATGACGAGCTTGATTAGCTCAAAACGTTGGACCATTGTTTTGCAACTGTGCTGTTATCAAATCTGTGTGTGTGTGAGTGAATAAATTAGTTCTTTCAAGCAGTTACGTATCAACATTACGTAAATCACTCTAACCCTCTGTAAGATGTAAATGTGCTATTTATAACACAGCATCAGTGAAAAAAATATATATACATGTCGATTGGAGTCACTCTTGTGGGCTTGGGGCCTGTACGCTAAATGCTTTTCCTCATTCTTGCACTACCATCTGCTTAATCCTCACACCTTGGATACACTTTATGGATACAATGCACCTATTGAACAGCTAAACTACACAGTGAGCATGGCAGCTTAATTGGTTTGTGTGATAACTTTAATTCAAAATGGGAAGTAAATGACAGAATAACTAGTGATATTTCACATCATGATTTCTGAACAGAAATTGTTCTACAAGGCTTTGTAATGAATTCAGTTATAAAACAATACATACACGTAATAAAAAAATGTATAAAAACTGCTCAACCATGAGCTCTTTCATGGAAAGTATTTAAAATGGCCACATGTCTCAAAATAAGTTCGGCAAATCAAACATCTAAGTACCTATGGCAAATTGAACTGCGTGGTTGTCAAACGGTGATTACTTTTAATGCTAAATCTTAACAAATTCATTATTACGGAAAGTGTCAAAACTTAAAATCTTTTAGACTATCGGTGTGATAATTACCAGCAGCAGCATTATTTTCATTATATGAGTAATACAGAGAAATTGATCATGAATTTTCTCTCTCTGTAGCTCCTGCTTTAGCCATAATCATCATTGACAGCAAGTTGGAATATCGTTTCCTTTGTGTTATTATTGCACAGCGTGAAATTTGACTTTGCCCATGTTCTCTTTCTTGACCAAATAATTGGACAGTAAACCTATTATCTTCTATTACAACGACATCAGGCGACAACCGTGCTTTTTCCTTTTCTGAGATATTAAACATTATTTTGAATAAATCTCAGATTCTAAACATATTTTACCGAACAGCACTTGAAAAAAATAATGTCATTATTTAGTAGCTAACAAAATAGATATAGTTGTACTAAATAAATCCATTCTTGTCATTAGAATAGCATAGTCTTTACTGTAGCAAATCCATTCAATTAAAATAAATCTTGTAAATGATAAAATTTCTCTGACAACAGAACCCTGAATGGCATAAAAACTGGAAAAATACAACACACAAAGTTCCTTAACCATCTTCACATTTACAGTAATATTTTAAAATAATACTGACCTTGATATTCATAGAAAGGTTTCAAAATATTCTAACCTCAGACTAGAGCTAGTTTTTGTTTGCTAATCCATTAAATGGGCTAAAAGAGATGGATATTGCTCTAAAAGTTTCTTTTAGCGATTTTCAAAATCCACTTGTAATAATATGTACAGAAAACAGATCTAACATTTTGTACTAACACGAATGATGTTGATTTATTGAGTACTATAAAAACTCTTTCAAGAAAATAAAAGATCTAGATTCTTTGTACAAACTTTCACCTTTACCACTTAGACCAAAATGATCAGCATGAAACAGAATTTCGTGCAAATAAATAAACTTGAAAAGATATATATATATATATATATATATATATATATATATATATATATATATATATATATATATATATATATATATATATATATGACAGAAGAAATTAGCCACGAAAATGTACAAATTATCGAGTCAATATCGAAATTATACACTATATTACATTTGTAGATTCATGTAATTAAATTGTATCCATGGTCAGGATGATTAAAAGTTACAATATAAAACCAAGATGGGGACACGTGAAACGTTTTTGATCGTTCGATATCATCGATATGACGTTGCTTTAATTCTAGCTTGTGGCATCCAACCTGCTTCGGCTTCAATGCTATCCCATAAAAAGCATAACCAGGCAAATTCTTAATGAAGATACAATCTCGGCAGATCGAGTTCAATTTAAAATATTTTAGATGTTTTGATATATATTCAGACAACATACCGATGTCATAAGGTCACGAATAATGTTATTATGTCATCAAGTTCAAAGACGTAATGTCTGAGACCTTTGAATATACTTCAAAGTTTTTTCAAGAAACTAATATGCAGTTATTGTAGAATGCCATTACTGAGTTTCATCTTGTGATAAACAGAATCTGACATGAGTGCTAATCTTGAAAGAAATTTAAGTCAAAGAAACATATTACACAAACATTCCAGAACAATTGCCAAGGCATTGATAGAACTTATTCAACTCATTTTTTAAATTTGATCTGAAATGAGTACCTACAGAAACTTCTATGTATATTGGATATCTTCACTATAATCATATTAGACATGACACTTCAGAATTTGAACGGTATTACAGATGTGCTCACTCTTCATTTATTCTATTGTTTTGCCTGTATCTGTCAACCCGTTTAACTTTTTAAATGGGGCTGAAATAAAAAAGCATGATATTTTTATATATGTTTTTCACACGTTTCATCAATGTATACAATTAAAGTCACACATTTCATCAATGGATACAATTTTTAATTTATACCCATCCAATAAACTATATAATGTTTCGAATTCATTCATATCAAAAGTAATAATTATTAGTAGAAGATAAAATCGAACCTCATGAGCAAATGAAAACTTTACATACGAAGAGTTAATCAAAAGACTTTCTTTTCAGCTATTTAGTGGCAGATTTTAATGTACACAAGTTTTCACAATAATCGAAGATACTGCTTGTCCAGTAGACATTCTTTCTTACACAAAAGACACACTTCCGTGAGTGTCTATGTTAAATGAGTCTAAATTATGATTTGGCAGAATTGTTCAAAACATTTCATGTCTCCAATAAAAGTTTGAAACAGTTGTAGATCCTTGCTGTACTCTTTAACAATACTTGGATTTTGACCCTTGCAGTCAACTACAACGACATAAATATTGTTTTACATGTTTTTCTTTTATTTTTCATGTTTATGTATATCTGCACCTATTTCTGTTTCAATCAATGAATTTCAATGCTACTATTTACTCCAACCGCTATGGGGCAATGGATTAGAAATTAGCTACTGGAAAACTCAGTGTCAGGAGAGCTTCTGACAGATTTCCTTATGCAAGGGAACTTGTACATTAGAGATTTACATTGTTGAAAAGCAATGACTCATCCATCACTTCATTCGAAATGTTCTCATCGCATTATCGCATTTATCTTATCTTATATTTCGATTTTATAGAGTCTAGCATGAGGTGGAAAAGGCATATGAGGTTCCAGCTGCCATGACTATTGTCTGTCATTACATGGTGTTAATATACTATGGGAATTCCAAACTGCTGTCCAGATGAACTTTTAACAATTCTACTCCATGGGCATACCTCTTGACCTTGGGTCAGCCTCTTATTGGGTTTCCATTTAAATCATATTTGCGTTTAATTGTGACAAAAATATATGATGGATTAACATAGCTGATCTCCATGTTTAACCCTTATTATTTTCATATTTTCTGGAACAAACAAGGCAAACAATAAGAGCAGTTGTTTCTGCAAGAAAGCTACAGAAATGAATTGATTGTGACAGTGGTATTTCGAGAGAAGTGATACAGCCAACTGTGGAGCAGATTGTGTGATTTTAGACGGTTCTACAGAAAGCTTCATTAATGAGTAAATCTTCTTAAACAGGGAACCAAAAGGTTGATTGTATACATATTCCATTTAGAGGAGTAATTTGTGGGCGAGTTCAATTCGAAATTGAAGGTGCACAAAATGTTATTTATATATTATTTTGCATTTGCATTTACTTGAACTAATAATTGACACCCTTCCTTGGAAAGCTATTTGTACATATGTAGGGGCAACATTTTTTTTTACAAATCTTGAAATGATCAGGTATCTTGAAAATTTCATGCTATAGTGTTTAAAAATATAAATGTGTATCCATATTGTTTTCATACAATAATTATTAATTATCTAGGTTCTTTTTTTCCCTGTCAGCAAACTTAATTTTAAGTCTAGTTAATTCCATTTTTTACTATAAAAGGAAGGTATTTAGAAGAAATGCTAGATTCATCATGATACATCATTGCCCGATTGATAAAAAAGAAGAATAGAAAGAACTATTTATGGAACAATGCAGAAAATATTGACAGTGTTCCCCGATTACGAAATTTCACCTTTAGCAACGCAAACAAGCCCTGATTCTTAAATGTATTTACCCACATATAATTTCTCTTCAATCGCTTTATAATACCTTGTTATGAAGCTTACGTCCAAACCAAGATTTTAAACTAATTCTTCGAAGCACTTAGAATCATTCTTATAAAGGGATAGCGTTATTGTCAATAAAAAGTAGCAAATGTATTGTGATTGCAATCACAGATGATTCCTGTGGTTTCGGCTACAATATCAACTTGTTGAAGGTTCTCTGTGCGTTCCTTAGTCGTATTTGACTTTGTAGGCTTTACATCAACTGCAATGACAGAAAGCAAAATTTACTTAAATAATCAGGGATGATTCCAACAACAAAAAATTGGGCCCCCATACTTAGAATTGGGAATATGTCATCATGAATAGAGTATTTTTTGGGCATTTTCGACACAGAGGCTTATGCTTTCTAACCTCCTAAATATCATCACTTGTAATTTTTGAAGCAATTTATTATTACAAACCAAAAAATATATATAAAATATTACAAACCAAAATATACAAAAAATATTACAAACCAAAATTACTGGGGTACTTATATAATTTTGTTCTTGTTTTGCAGTGAATTCCCGTTTTTAAATAGTAGTGGTAATAGAAGTTGCTGTTTTTGTTGTCTTGGTTTTTATAAAAAGGCCTTAACATGAAACAAATTTATCTGTTTATTCATTCAGCATAATATACATTAAATCTGCATTATAATAAATCTGTTTGTTACTTGCAGGTGTTATTTAAATAAAGTGCTCTATTATCATATGGCACCATTAGTTACAGTAGTTTCACATCAAATTAAAGTAAAATGTAAAAAAAACTAAAGGACACATAATTCTCAACATATTTATTATGAGAAGAACGATTATTGCTGTTGCAGCAACCTGGAGAAAACCAGATTCATCAAGCAGAGAGCACATGTCAACGCATTTTTTTTTGTTGATCATGCACACATTGACGTGTGCTCTCTACGTGATGAATATGGTTTTTACTCGTGCAAAACGGGGTTCAGAAACAGACCGTGGTAAAAGTGAGGACGCGAGTTATCGAGGGTGGAGGTGGTGGGCAAGAATAGTGGTTGAATACTCGTTTAATAATTGCATTTTGAACAATTGTTAATAAAGAGCCTTTAATAATGAAGTTATTCACTTTTCTATATAAATTACCTTTATTTTCAATATATCCAAACTCTCAAAGATTGTCCAAAACATGAATCCAAGTGGTTTCAGTACATATCACATGTGTACGAGGAAAAATATTGTGTAATACATCACTGCTTTTTGCACATGAGGGTGGATACATGCTAGTGTTACTGTAGATTCAGAATAAAACAAGATTTTTTATTTTAAGAAAAAAAAGAATGACATCTAGTTAGAGAAACAACAACGTCGCAGCCCATTTTAGAAGAAACAAATTGTAATACAAGTAGAATACTGATGCTGTGATTTCATTAACATTTAAAGCAAAATTTCAGCTTGTCCTTGAGCAAACCTCCGAGTGCCAATTCGGGAATTTTAAGTTCACAATAAACTTTAGAACTCGCTTCTCCATAATGAACCCTATCTATAAAACTAATCTTTACATGTACCTTTTGTGCCTTTTGCTTGGTTCCTTTGCAATCGTTGATCACATTTGCGAATGAGTATGATACACCACTGAATAATGTTAGATGCTTTAATTATGTTACATTTATTTAGTTTTCTTAGAGTTCTATTAGTCAATTAAAATGAGTCGACTTAACACATGGCCATGACTGCTAGCTCTTAAACAGGTAGGATTAACAAGCCTTTTAACTCTTTTATTCTGCCCCCTTTACTTCATTTGATACAAAAGACAAATTAATGTGATAATACAATACAAGTAAACTTTTAATTGATTGTAATAATACAACCAACATTTCCACAAGTCGGAGGTCAAAACATAGTCGGTACTTACACTGTCACGTTTGAATACAAGAGGGCATATTGCATTTATGATGATTACACTAAAACAGAAGAAAAAGATACAACTGAAACACAAATTTCACTTGACAAGACTTATTGAATTGGTATTTATTTTTAAAGTGTTGCCATCAGTAGGCATTACTGACATTTTAATCGATCCATATTTCGCCATATATTGCTATTTACAGTGTACCAAGATTTTTTTTATCTTTAAGAAAATTCAATTAAATATGCGACCTGAATTAAAAGATATGAATTTCATGATTTTAAATCAAATTACCGGGCATTAGCTGCTGTTTTTTTATGACAAATCGAGCGATATATTGAGGTTTCATTTACCAATTTTAATCGTGATTTTATTTACATTCAGCAATTAGGAGCCTATTTTCAGGGTATTATTTATAAGAAAAATGGGATTCACACCTACTCCTGCATTATAAGCAGGTTCACGAGTTATCCAGGCATTCTAAAACATGGAAGCAGTGTGGTAAACGATCTGATAGATTTTCTAGGCCCCCCCCCCCGCAACCCCCCAAACATATATATCTTTTTAGTGAATAGATTTTGCTTTTTTTCTAATACTTTGGTAGTTGCTTTGCCATTATGTAGATTCACAGGAACAAACAGTTTTAGGCATCGCTTTTACAGAATTAATATAGCAGTTGTAATCCCATTCTGTAGTAGATTTTGGCAAACATTTTGGTATTAGTGAGTTTTTGTACATTAAGAGTTTCTTTGTTGTAAGACCAGGAGTTTTTCAAAATTAAGTTTGCTGTAAGATGATATACAACATATGCAGGTGCCTAAAACAATAATATTACCAAAGATCATACCAATTATACCTCTCCCTCCTTTTAAGTGTTCATATTCTACACGGTTCTACCAAGAAGGCTCTTAATCTTGTTTTGAATCTCTCAGGTGTATTATCAATAATTACAGTATATATATAATACGAGATGCAACAATAAAAATCTTATATTTATTTGCAATTTCAAACACTATTGAGATGAAATTTGTTACCTTCTACATAGAACCTAAAACCATACTCATGATAGACAGGTAAGCCAGTATTACAACAAAGTAGCTAAGGATGTTTAATAGTGGTTGTTCTTCATGAAGCACTTCAAATATGCCTTGCAAATCTCTTCAAGGGAGACTTAGATATTTTTTTAGACGTATTCATGCTGATAAAGTGCATGTGGCATGGACACAATGTGACTACAAAAGTATGTAAATAGTCTCTTATTTTGTAATCTTAAAGAATTCCCATCTAAACAAAAAATAAAAGGGTTTATGGAACAATGAAGTGAAGAAACTTTCAGTTTCGGCCGGTGACCTTTGATATTTCTCACTTCCTTCATAGAGAATACAGTAAAGTTTGACATGTAAATGACATCTTTATGTTGGATGTTGTAATGAATTTTTGCAATTCCCTTCATTATTTCTTCTCCCTGTCTCCACCCACCACCACCATTATGACCATTGCCACTAGCTGACTAGTACATGCGCATACAACCAAATATGAGATGTTTCATATCAAAGTCACATGTTGAAGCAAAAATCTTTTTTCCATGGGAACTATGTACACTCTTTACTTTAGCTCGGGACGCTAGAAGATGACTAAATTCCATTATACTTTGTACTGGCAGAACTAACCCATTAGTTTTCCTTTTGTATAGACCATGTTCTTCTGTTATACATGGAATTTTCCAATAATGTGGTATTTTACAATAATTCGAAAGCAGCACGTTTTAAGTAAATGAAGGACTGTTGAGTCAATATTTAAGACATGGATTTAAAATGCATATAGGCAAAAACTTTGTTTTGTTTTAAATTGGCTGCATTTTATTGCCTATCCTCAATACTTTCATGAGACCTTTATGATTTAACAAGAGTTCCTCACAGAGACTGACACTCTACTGGGTGAAAAGAATTTCCAGGAATTCAAGATAAGACATTTGCTTCCTTTTAACTGCTGAATGTTAATACCATCTCTGATATTCTTCAGCGATAGCAAGATTGTCAAATCAGCTGCAGTGGTGGACATATTGTCGAATTGGCACCATTTTCATTTAGGATAAAGTAAAAAACATTAGAAGTCTTTTGGTGAGAACCCTATGTCATAATGTCCATCCATTCATGAGGAATAGTGACAACAAGATTTTCAAGACAGCCATCATGGCAGCCATACTTGATGTATGACTGGCACCATTTTCATGTAGGACCAACTAGGAATCATAAGAAGTGTATTGGTGAAAACCCAACGTTGGTAATATCCATTTATTTGGGAGGAGCAGAGATAACAATATTGGTGGCCATATTGATGGTTAGTCATTTTCATTCAGGACCAACCAACTAGACACCTTAAGAACTCTTCTTAGGAGTAGTGAAAATAAGTTTTTCAAGATGGCCACATATTGGATGTCAGATTAGAACCATTTTAATTTAGGATCAACAAAACATTATCAGAAGGCTTTTGGTGAAAACCCCATGCTGATATAACCATTTATTCAGTAGTGATAACAAAATTTTCAATCTGGCCACTGTGGCAGTCATGTTAGATCTCAGATTAGCACCATTTTTTTTAGGACCAACTAGACATCATAAAAGGTATTTTGGTTAAAACACCATGTCAATATGACTTTCCATTCAGGGGGAGTAGAGATAACAAAATTTTCAAGATGGCTGCTGTGGTGCACATATTGGATGTCAGATCGGCACCAATTGCATTTAGAACCAACTAGACAGCACAAGAAGTCTTTTAGTGAAAATCTCATGTTGATACAAAAATCCTTTCAGGAGAAGTAGCGATAACAGAATTTGCAAGATGGCCACTGTGTGGTGGCCATATTGGATGTCAGATTGGCCCCATTTTTATTTAAAACCAACTGTACATTATAAGAAGTCGTTTGGTGAAAACACCACGTAAATATTACTTTTTGTTCAAGAGGACTGCGATAACAAGATTTTCAACATGGCTGCCGTGGTGGCCATACTGGACATCAGATTGGCACCATATTTATTTAGGACCAACTAGACATCATATTAAGGAGTCTTTAAGTGAAAATTCTATGTAGATATGACTATCTATGTAGGAGGAGTGGAGATAAGATTTTCAAGATGCCCACTGTGGCGGCCATCATGGACGTCAAATTGGCACCATTTTCATTCAGGACCAACTGGACATCATAAGAAGTCTTTCAGTGAAAACCCCATGTTGATATGACCATCCAATCAATAGGAGTGATGATAACAGGATTTTCAAATTGGCTGCTGTGGTGGCCATATTGGATGTCAGACTTCCACCATTTTCATTTAGGACCAACCAGACATCATAAGAAGTCATTTTGTGAAAACCCCATGTTGATATGACCATCCATTCAGGAGGAGTAGCAATGACAAATTTTCAAGATGGTCACTGTGGTGGCTATACTGAATATCTGAGCAGCACCATTTTCATCTAGGACCCACTAGACCATGGGTGAATGTGTGCAAAGTTTCATGGTAATCCTCTTAGGAGGAGTAGCGATAATAAATGTCTGCTAACAGACAGATGGACAATGGATGAAAGACCATCCCATAAGCTTTTCTGGTCTATGACCAGTAGAACTAAAATTTAAGTAAAGATGGTAATCGATGGGGTGTGCATTTTTCCAAAATCTGGTCTTTTTAGTTCATGCAAATCGTTGAAGAGTTAACATACAATTTCAATGATTATCGTAACTTAGACAGGATTATAAGAATACTGTGATCAATACATTGCATAGAAATGGAGCAAGCAGAACTTACATGACTTTAGTCTTCTCCACACAAAATATGCAACAGTGATGACAAAAAGAACAACCATCATTATTATAACCAGAATTATCAGCACACTTAAAGGCTGATTACTGGTTTCGCAAGCCTCTTTATTTGTACCTGGAAAAAAAAATGGTTCAATTTTCTGATAAATGTAGTATCAGCTTGAAAGGAAACTTATGTGCTAAGTTAAACTTTTCCTCCAAAAGACAAGACCATTTCAAAGAAAATGAACTATTAAATATAGCCTGCTTCATATACCACTGAAACCCTGGACTGCAAGAAAGCCTCTTACACATTCCTGATAAGCAAGAACAATTATCTTTAAGTTAAGTTTGGTGCATTGAAAAATAAAAGGCCAGGTCACATGACAAGAACATACACGAATGATGTAAAAATACACATATTAAGACTGGAGATGTCCGTAATGAACAACTATTTATGAATCAATTAGAAGTGAAACTATCAGAAGCGTAAACATGGTGCTTATTCACTCATTAGCTTCAAAGTTTGATGACTCGGCAAATTAAAACCATAACGAACTGGTAGCATAACTACTATGAAGGATGCCATTTGAGGTCTTTGCATCTAAGCAGAAGGCTTGAATTGTTTAAATAAATGGTAACTTATCGTGTGCATATAGAAATTAGAAGTTATAGAGGATCTAAGGCTGTTGATATTTGTTCTGAAACTGCATAAATTGCATCATCTCTTTACATACAATGCATCTCATTCAGATCTCGTAAATTTAATGGTGGGATATTATTCATGCATGTTTGTAGGCTCATCCAGTTCTTTTGCATCGTATTCAGTGCTTTAAAATTAATGTTCACATACATATATTATGTACCTTTAACAGTACTGATTTCAAACTGACTGCTTGTGTGAACATCTTCCTTGTAGGTGAAACCCATGGATGAAATGGGATTTGGTATACAAACTTTAAATTGGTCATCTTCATGGCACTTCAAACCATGCAGGCAGCAGAATGCCTGTTCATTGATCCCAGCATTGATCGTTAAGTAACGCCCAATACCCTGCAAAGAATGTCCAATACCCTGCAAAGAATGTCCAATACCCTGCAAAGAATGTCCAATACCCTGCAAAAAATATATCAGATCGTACAAATATTTCATAATATTCACTCATAGTTTTAAATATCATTGACAAGTCTTTAAGGAAAATAATTAAAGAGAAAGAATTTATTTAAAGAATAATTTATAATTATTTGAAGCTGGGT
The DNA here is from genome assembly GCA_029931535.1 of Margaritifera margaritifera. Lineage (NCBI taxonomy): Eukaryota > Metazoa > Mollusca > Bivalvia > Unionida > Margaritiferidae > Margaritifera > Margaritifera margaritifera. The sequence continues at coordinate 104,456 of JAQPZY010000548.1, read as the reverse complement.
ATTGCAGCCTAAAAAAGGCATAAATGAAGGCAATTAGTTTTGAAATCTACCAAGCTATGACATAAATATGCATCATTGTGTGATTTAAAAATTGATAAGTGATTCTCATTGTTAAACATCTAAAAGTACGACTGATTGAAATAGTGGAAAACATCAAATGTATGCTCCTTTATAGTATGTGACGTATATAGGGATGGTCCTTTCAAAAATATGGCTAAAGGCTTCCATTTCAAGTATCATTCCAGGTATTCACAAATGTTTCATCATGCTTTAAAATAGCAGTTTTCGATGGTTAAATAGCAATTATAAAAATACATCAATTTATCATCTCGCCTGCGACAATGTCTTAGCAACATATGATCAACAACCTCTATGACCTTGACCTCTGACTTTTAACAACCCCACTCCTCTGTTGTACTAATATTTTACAAATCTGATAACAACCCATGCATGAAAATACAAACAGAGCTCATTTGTGCAGCTCTCAAAAACTTAACCCTAAAAGTTAAATGACAATTCACCCTATAAACCTAGACCTGTGACCCTTGGAGTGCATTTCGTACACACATTAAGTACATTCTTTCCCCCAAAACATGAACAAACTGACTACTGTGGCATTGGCCTCTGAGCTTGTTACCTCACATGTGTAGCAATATCTTATTTCCCATGCAAAACACATTTGCTATGTCTGATGCCAATTCACCCAAGGCTATAGCAGATGGCACTGCCAGATCTAAAAACTTAACAACTGACCACCCACCTAAAATTTAAACAATTGCCACCAGTGGCCTTAACCTTCACCTCCTTGGCCTTCCATCTCTAGGGAGGCTCCTTCCCACCCACCCCCAACCGATGCATTTGCTAGCAAAGCAAGATGAAGATCTGCTGATGAAAACAGTAGATATGGATGGAGGAATATTGTGATTGCTATATTTTGCCTTTTGCGACATTAATTGCAGGTAAGACAAATATATGCGTAGAATAATCCATTCATTTTGAAGATTACCATGGGGTCTCCTGTTCTGTTAATTATCCATTTGGAGATAATTCCAATTTTTCACAGGATGATGTGGAACAATACGTGACATTTGAGGGATAAAATTCAATGATTGGTTTGCATTGGTACGGTACTTGTTCTGCAAATAAAAAAAGTTTATCAAGTTTTTAAAGAGTATATTAAGCACAAAACTATTCAGGTACAAGCATGCTATATGTCGGTTCTTTGATATTAAACAAGAATCCTTCAGATAACGGGCAAAACTTTTCTCTTTCAATATCCTTGTTTGTTTATGATGATAAGGCTATATGGATAATATCCTTTGAATGTTCCTGTATGTATCATCTTTCTGATTTTACTATCCAACTTTCTTGTATAATCTTGTATCACAATCTTACTGCAAGAGAAAGTAGTTGGTTTATAAATAGCATTGTTCTTTTCTTCTAAATTTGGCCCAGGAAAAAAAAAAAAACATACATAAGGATACAAGTTTTATACAAACCATCAACAGTAAGAAAAATGTGTTGAACATTCCGTATCTTCTCATCTGCTAATTTCACATACAAAGTATATTTTCCTGTGTCATTCAAAGAAACGTCTTTTAGGAGTATCAACGCTGTTCCGTTCCGCTCGACTCTGCCATTGTACAAAGTTTCCATGTGAAATCCGATTGTCTTTGAGTCTAAACATATCAGTGTTGTCTCGTTGAAGAACCATTGGAGCTCCATTATTCTTTCGTTCACTCCGTTGGTGAAGTTCCACATTAGAAGTTGATTTTTATTTTGACAGCACGTATTCAACAACTTTTCTGTGTTCCATGTTAGTTCTTGAATGGACAAATAACAAATTAATTTGTAAATGTTAATTCAAGCTATGTTGGATTTCAGTTGCATTATATTAGATATAATGCCAGGGCTCAGTAAAAATTTGATCAAGCACTCATCCATAGGATGAGTGAGTTGGAATAGATACTCATCCCTGCCATCACTTTATTCAACACAGTGCACTTGCCAACTACACTACTTGTGCTCTTGCAAAAAAAAAAAATCCACTGCCACCCGACGAATGCTTGAATCAATGGGTCTGAACCATAAAATTATTATGTTTATAGTGAAGACAGTGAGTAATAAAACCCTTTTAGTATGTACCCCCTTTGATAAATCTACGGTAAGAAATAAGGTTTGCAGTTTCACACCTAGCCCTCGATTTCTAGTGCTTACAGTGATACTTTTCGGTAATCTTAATGTGGAGAAAGTTTGATTTTCAACAAGCTATGTCACATCTTTATGAGTTAGGCATGTGTGAAGATAAGAGTCAGAAAATGGTCAAATTTTGTAATTTTTCCTCTGGTTGAGCAGTGTTACGCTCGCCTCAGGTCAATGGTATTTTCAAAACTGTTCATCTTTCTTCATACTTTGTCACGCCAAAGTGAAGATGCCAGCAGGTGCCAGTGGATTTTTTTGTAAAAGCGCCAGCAGTGCAGTTGGTAATTGCACTGTGCTGAATAAAGTGATGTCAGGACGAGTAACTATTCCAACTCAATCGTCCCAGGGATGATTGCTAGGAAAAAAATTCCTGAGTACTGTATACTTACATAGGTGTTATAGTTATAATTACGGTGACAGACTTTTTCCAAGTAAATTTCAATCATTTATTTTATTATAAAATAAGCTAACATTTAATAGTGAAATATAAGTGTGTTGATGAGCATGACTTCTATTTATTATGTTTAAAACTTAAAGTAACATTCTTTCAAAGCTATGTCATGTACACTAGGAAGTTATATACACTTATTGATCACTAAATCTGTCATTTTGTGATGCTAATACTTAGGGACATACAGGTAGTCTAATAAAAATTTTCAATGTGTTTACATAAATATTTTTGAAAACAGAAGATGGTACGGTTCAACTTTTGGGGTGAGTGGGTTTTTGTATATGTCTGTTTTGTTGTTGGGATGGTAGGGGTGTGTCTTATAAGCTTAAGACATTCACAAACGTATCACTTGTTTACTTCAGTAGATACAGTACACCCAGGACATGCGGAAGACATTGACTTACTCTTTATATAACACACTGGGTTGGAAGGTGTGTTCATTTCACCTTGACCTAATTGTATCCGAGTGATTTACAATCTTACACTTGCATTATCACTTACATAATCATGATATACAACAGTGGGAATATAAATATTTCACTTGCCTATTACTGTATTTATGTCAAATATACCAGAATCCACAATTTTATTGAATGGACTTTGCCATCCATGTAAAAACTGTACATATAAATCATGCGCACTGTTGATTATTATTGCTCTGCAGTAGTGATGAAGTATTCTAAAATTGCATGAAAGTCATGTATTCACAGTTTATTTATGTTCTATATCTGGGATAATCCCCTGTATACATTTACCATGGAAATGATCAGTTTGATTCGCTTTGGCAGATTTATCTCCAGTGATCTTAATAACACTTGCTCTTCTTTTAGTTTTGATATCGAAGCTCCAGCTTTGGTAACCAACCTTGATACCTTTATATACAGAATAAGTATTTGTCAAAATAAAATTCACATAAACACCACAACAACACTTGTTCATTTAAAGTAAACTTTTGTTACCATTCAGTTATCAAGTTTACGAATATCATCGGTGTCATAGGATATGCAAGTGATTGCTATAAATGTGCAAAAAAGGTTTTAGCGTTTTGAGACTCCTTTTAATATATTTCTTAACAAATAAAGTCAAATTGATAGTATTTTTAGAACTATAATGTTCACATAGAAGTTTATCCTTAATTTATCAACATGATTACATTAACAAATTTATCTAAACTGTCTGTCACTGAGTTAATTCAGCTGTTGATGAAGATTTGCAATGAGACTGTGTTGCTTAATACATTTCTAAAAAAAACTGGTGTGCTTTCAAGTATAAAATTTGAAAATCTTTTCTACTGTACATGTGTATCAGATATTATGAAGTATTATCGACTTATTTTCATACTGTAAAAAGACTACAGTTAGAATAAAATGAGAAGACTAACTTTAAACTTATTCTATCTGAAAGTTAGAATATATACTCTTTATATTATACTAAAATGTGTGGGAACAGGTTATACAAAGTGAGTTATTGTGAAATTATTTGTGGTAATCATCAACTGATGGCCCCTGTATTAGCTGTGGGTAATCTTCATAATATCAGGAGATTGTAATATATTACCACTTCTTTGCTCATGTGTATCACGAACACATGAAATTTTGAGGATTGCTGTAGGTACAGTATGAAGGTTCTTAAGTATGATGGACGTATGGCAATTGTTAATTGTCAAAATAGTATTAAATGGGAAAATACAGATATAAACAAATCACCATCATTTGACTACTTGGTGGATTTTACTGAAACTTGGCAGTGGAAGCTTCTTGGCAGACGGGGATTTGAATGTAAAATTTACCTTTTAGTATTTCTGACAACAAAAGTTCGTACAAGGTAGAAATATGAGTAATACTATTTTAAATAAAACGTTGCATAAACTTTTCTAGAGAAAAGGAGGCAGAGATGCTGCCAGGATTTTATCTAATGTGGGGAGTTCCTCACCTTGTCACGAAAATAAGAGGGGAGTAGAAAAAATTGAGGGGGACAAGGAAACGGCCATAGTTAAATATTTACCTAACACATAAATATCCGTCTCTTTCTTTCTTCCAGCTCCACTTTGTTAGAGCTCTATTGAAATTAAAATCCTCAAAAGATGTCTCTTCTAGTTGTAGAATCATTAATCTGATCATTTCTGAGCTTAATTTGTACCTTATCTGTGTATGAATATTGTTCTGTGCCGAGAACCCCCTCTCAAATATGCATAGCTAGCTAAGCCAGCTTGAACAAGTTGGAAAACTCTTCTTTATGGTTGTTATGTACAATTTTCAATAGCTCATAGGTATTATCTCTTGGATATCTCTGCTCCAAAATAATATTTTTCATTAACAAGAGCTCTGCAAAAGTTTAACTTTCTTGAATCAGTGCTTTGCTGACTACTACGCCAGATTTCTTATCTCTTCCACAATGTCGTATTAGGGTTTTAAGTCCATGAATGCCATAGTCAGCTTGTTCAGACAGAGGTATTTTGATCAAATATAAATAACCTTACTTTTTAATTTCCTTTTAGATTATCTTAACCCTTAGAATGCTATATAGTTTTGTAGCACAAGATTCCTCAAGGCAGAATTGTTTGAGAAAAGAAATGAAAATTACATTATACTTTTAAATTGCCTGTATTTAATTAGGCTTGGTATCCTGCCTTTTTGACATTTAATTTCGAAATACCGCTTAATTGGGGGTTGACCGGCATACCATCTGTTTGTGTCCATCCAGCATGTACATCAGACTCGTATTCAACATCATTTCTCACTGGTATTTCCAGTAACACTTTCCGGGCTCCAATAATCTCATATACTTCAAAAACTTTTAAAATCACTGTCATTATCGCTATCATCAGCCAGTATCTGCCGAATGAAATCATCATCTGAAGATGAACCATGTTGGTAGTCAGCCATTTTGAGTTTTCTAGGAGCCCTTACTGAATGCTGGATGATTTGGCCCATGGCTGATTTGGCCCATGGCTGATTCGGCCCAAATTACAGGCTGATTTGGTCCAAATGCCAGAATGATTCGGAACATGTGGAATATTATTAAGTTTCGTCTTGGATTTAAAAGTGATATTTACATTTGTTTAAAATGCAACTTTTTTAAAGCCAGCACCATCCCTGGCATTATATTTATCTACTCCCAAAAATGTTTTGTAAAGAGTCGTTGATGAATAACATAATAGTATAACGTACTTTACTGTTATCATTAAATTTTTATCTTTTGAGTAAAATCTTGAACGAGTAAATCAACTAATTATCATTTTAACCTTTGAAACATTTTAAAAATATTTCATTTAAAGCACATATTCAATCCATTAAATATTGATTTCTGAATATATATTTTATTATATTAAACATACATATTATAATAACATTGCAGATGTGTAAACAGTTACCTACCGGAAAAAAGACAGATGACAATACAAGCACTATGAGACCTCTACTGGCAGCGCGACTTATGCCGCAACAAGTACTTAAATGGTTAACAGTTAAATAAAAATTGTATACTGTGCAGAGTACATTTTTATATGCGCGACTTAAAACAAATTTGCAGGAGTTATTGCGCATCACTTATTTCCAAGTGCGTGAATTCATACAAATTTTGCGTGATTCGCGCACTTGCGCGCCCTGGCAGCACCTCTGAGAAGATTTTACTAATACATAGTAGGCCAAAGAATGTGTTGCTTCAAATGGTTTTAAGGTCTTATTGGCTTTCTTTTGATAATAGCAATGTCAAAGACTAGCCCAGCGAGACCTGAGTGGCACCATTGATGTTTGTCAATGACAAAAGTTGGGGTCGATTACATCTTTTGCAGCTTGTTTGCATGCACAGTCAGTTCACAAGAAATGACAGAAAAAAACATATCACCTTACTTTCATCATTATAATTTACAATATTGTAAATTAACCAGCTTCCGAAGAAACAACATTTACCAAGGAAATAACGCTAGAGGATATTTTGTGTAGCAGAGAATCATTACATGTAAGGGAAAACTACATCATTTTACTTATCTACCTACCTACCTATTTACCTACATGTATACATACATTCTATCTAATGCAAACAGCATAGCAACGATGATCTCGTACATGGATAACTTACATTGGTTCCACTGGTCGTTGTATCAACGACTTCTAAATGTCTAAGTTTTGATTTTAGTTTTGCTCTTATGGAATATATTCGAATAGATGTGATTACATATATACATTACAAGATGTACTTACCCACAGTATTCCTAGTCTTCACAAAGAGGCTGAACAATACCAATGCTAAGTGTCCTCTCATTGTAAATCTGGCTTTCTCCTCCATTATGGCACCTATTTTAGTGGATTATAGACATTATGGTTAATAGGCCCCTTTCAAACTGACTGCCGAAAAGATACATGTAAAATTATGCATTTGCACACAGTATGCGTAATAATCAATGATATGTATAATTCTGGAGTTTTTTTTGCAACATTGTTTAAATGATGTATATGTTAAGTACAGCTGATCACTCGTTCAAAGTTAACTTGCAATTCACATGTCCGCAATGTTTATAAGCAATTAATGGCCTGAAAACTAAATAACTGCACTGACAAACTGTTTTTAACATAGTATATGTGATTCTGTGTGAAAACAAAGTTTTTCAATACAAAATACGATTTGTGTGTTTTTGTGTTGATAGTTAGTGACCCTGTGAAAAACCCTTGTCCCAAATGTGTATTCAATAGTTTATTTATTAACTAAAAGAATAAATGTGTGTGTAATTTGTAAAAAAACATGCTTTGTAATCATACAAGTTGGTTGTTAAATGCCATTGAAAAAGAACTGTTTGGTAAAATATGTCAAAAAAAAACAAAATTAAATGTTTTATTTGCCTTAATTGTTGTGTCCCAATTTTTTTTTGTATTTTGCGTGACAAAACTTTCATACATGATAATAACGTGATACGTTTAATAAACTGAAGTATTCTACAGTTCGTTCCGCACAGCATCGTGAATGATACGAGTGTCTGTTTCTAGTTTAATTTTCATGTCAGCATAAGAAAATATTGCAAAAATTATCGAATTTGCTTCGTGCACGAATGATTTAAATATAATTCTTATTGACATACAGCGCAACACCATTCATTCGATACATGCAGAAAAACAGTGATCTGCGTACATTTAATCCGCCATGTTCGTCCTTGTGTTGTGGAAGAGTCCATTTTTGAGACATCACTGAGCCTTATGGGAACCGTCGTGTGCCACATGTACACAAACATCGTCTGCATCGTCTATAGATTTCTTTAATTTGCATTCTACTTTCACTTAAAATGTCAGTCAATAAAAAAAAAACATCCACAAAAAAAATTGCCTAAAACTGAATGTTATCAACCTCTAAATGTAAAGAAATGCACTGTAAACAGCTTTGGATAATAATAACAATAATAATAATAATGAAGAGTTTCCTACTGATATATTTCACTTGTTCCAAATATTATCTTAAACATTATTTTAAATGATTATTAAATAGCTTGACTTCAGTGTATTATTTGTGATTTTTTAAAAGGTAAACTATTTATTTATTTGAATCCATATATTTTTTCAACACCCATATTTAAGTGCCCAAAATAAAATTACATCAGTCATATAGCCCCTATATTTTTATTACACACGTCCATTGTTATCAATGTCTGCCTTTATTTACATAGTTATAATCCAATAACAAATTCAATTTCGTTTTGTAAGCAAGTTAAAGCATTATTTTTTTAAAAATATATGGAAAGTAAAAATTGTGCCTCCTATTATAATTGTGAATAACTCTGTTGGTTAATTGGAGAAGTATGTGCCTCTCATGCCCCCCAAGATATTTGATAAAATTCTGTCAATTTGTACATTGTTTTCATTTTAAAGGTAACATACTTTTGCAAGTCTGGCTATAAATATTATGAATTTGGCACTGGTATGGACAAAAATCCATGCTATAGGTAGGGGAAAAATATATTGTCCTTGATGGGGGAAAAACTAAAAATACTTTTTGACCAAGTAAAAATAATTGACAGAGTCAGAGAGAGGGTTCAATGGTTTAACATTTTGTTTCTTTTTTTTTTTTGCTTTTAATTTACAGATCAGACCTGGAAATTATGAATTGTAACTGCAGTATGTTAAAACATTGCAATACAGACTGGTGAACAGCATAAACTACATTCCATGAACATAAAGGCAAAAAGAAATTGCAATTATTTCACTTGTACAAATTTTGCAATATTTAATTCCAAATAATATTTTATTTATTTACATTATATAAGTTATTTGTATTCCATAGTGATTTTTCTTTATCCACACACTTTATATAATAGTGTGAGAATCTTGATTTCACATCCAATCATCTGTCTGTTCATAAGACTTGCTATCTATTGTACATGCCTTATGGCTATATTTCAATAAAATTGAATATAAATGAAAAATATATTTTTTTTATCATTGCTCAATATAGCTTGCTCCCAGGCTTACCAAGCAATAATTAGATATTGGATATAACTTATTATATATTTTATGCACAATTTTAACTTTAGAAAACAACTATATATATATATATATATATATATATATATATATATATATATATATATATATATATTGTAATGACGATAAGTCTTGGGACATAATTCTTTTTTTCGTGTCACAAGACTTATATGCATGTAAAATATATAAAATTGTAGGTGTCCCAAAATTTGTAGAATAAAAAATATGTAAAGACAAAATTGGGAAGATCGCCATATGTCACACAGCAATGACCAGCCCGTTCAATTACCACATCAATAAACTGTTATAAACTACTATGATTGTTTTATGTTATTATTTTGCATGCGCATACTTTCTGATTTCTCCAACATGATCTAAAATAAGGTAAATAAAGACTTCATAATTCACAGACCGCTTATATTTAAAGGGAGACCTGTACTATAGTGTACAGTACTTACACGGTGCAAACACAGGTGGTTGACGCAAGCTTAGTGTTAAAAAAAAGTAATAGCCTGAAGTAAAAAAAATCATACACAAAGCTTGTGTCGGCCACCTGTGTCTCTTATATACGTGTAGTATGATAGACATGGTCCAGTGTCAGAATGGGTCATAGGAGTAATCTGAGGAACTTTTGTCACTCGGTATGATTTTTTTAACTTCAGGCTATTGCTTTTTTTTTAACACTAAGCTTGCGTCGACCACCTGTGGGTGCAAATCGTGATTGGCGTCACTTATACCCTTGTTTGTTCCCAAAAATATTTGATCGAGATTTTGCTTTATTCATCGTTTTTACCAAATTGCATTCTTTGAGATTACATTTCAGCTACACATTCATTGCTGTTTCATTTATTTGGATTCACGCGCTCAACAGTTACTGTTTTTCAGTTTTATAAGCGATTCTACAAAGTGATGTAATCTATATGAAAAGGGGAACAGGCTGATTCGGATCATGGTCGATTCAGACCAGGCTGATTCGGCCCAAATGCCAGGCTGATTCTGACCATGTGAAATATTAAGTTTCATCTTAGATTTAAAATATGATATTTCTCATTATTTCCCAGGTACATTCAGCAGTTCAAATCTGCATTTAATGAAACAAAACCCAGATTTTATGTGAGATAATGGCGTTGATATAATGATGTAAGATTGTTTATCTTGCATTGGCAATTTAATAGTGAAATGTGCACATTTTTTTTTTTGGGGGGGGAGAATTCTGGTTTATTTATATTATACTAAAAAATTAAACTGGGGTTCTGTCAGATTTATGATTTAATTCAATACAATATCATACATCATTATCATACGTCTTTATTCTGCTAATCTTGTGCACCTCGTAATAATTAAAATAAAGAAAATGAAAAATGTAGGTGTTATCTCTGTTGAAAGATGAAATATATTTCACAAATCTTTGTTTATAGCACAGTATGTTATTTGTTTTCTGTGAATTCATAATGAACGATTTGATATTATGCAAATTATTAACTGTAAAACATCGTAAAAACATGGCCCATGCAGTAACATTTATATATATATATATATATATATATATATATATATATATATATATATATATATATATATATATATATACCTGATTTCTTTTGGTAGTTATTACTGTTTTTGCAAACATAGTAAGAGAATGTAATATAAATTTACCCATGGTTTGTATTGATTTTTCATGCAAATCGTGCTTTCTTTGCATTATTAAGTGCTCCGAAAAGTTTTGTGTAAAGAGTAATTGATGAGTAACACCATAGTATATTGTACGTTACTGTTATCGTTACATTTTTACCTTTTGAGTAAAATCTCGAACCAGTAAAGCAACTTATTTTCATTTTAACCTTTGAAACATCTGAAAATATTTCATTTACAGCACATATTCAACCCATTAAATATTGATTTCTGAATAGATATTTTATGATATTAAACACATATAATATAATAACACTTCCATGTAGATCACAAAGTTATTTCAAGTCAGCATTATATTTTGTGTTCTAGAATGGTATTAAATTCAGTAAATTGGCAAATGACATCAATAGTGCTTTCATTATCGCGGCGTTGATCAAACGGGTTTTGCTAATTCACTTTCAATAATAATGTGCATACAATTAAATAATACATTATAAATTCAGCTAATGAAAATAACTTACGGTGCTCATTGTTTTAGTATATAAGGTTTACTTAGTATAACGATAAATTCTACATGAATCTACTTTTAAAAAAAAGGCATCAACATACTTAGACCAGTATATAGAGAAAAAAAATCTAACTAAAACATTAGCCTACTGAGACCAATATATATGTAGACGAAAACACATTAACTACATGACCACTGTTTCACAATTGTTTTTCAGTGTTATTAATTTTATAATTTCACAATACGATAAAGTAAACTATTTAAATTGTACACAAAGGTGCACTAGATAAACAGTCTTAAATTATTTAATTTCAATATATATCACAATGCCATTATCTTGTGTAAAATCAGGGTTTGTTTCATTAAATGCAGATTTGGACCGTTGAACGTACCTGGTAAATAATGCAAAATATCATATTTTAAACAAATGTAAATATAACTTTTAAATCCAAGATGAAACTTAATAATACTTCACATAGTCTGAATCAGCCTGGCATTTGGTCCGAATTAGTCACGGTCCGAATCAGCCATGGTCCAAATAAGCCAGCATTCATGAAAAGGCACACATATTTTATTATATATAGCACATAACCAGCATAAATTCACATATTAACTGTCATATATTCATGAAAGAATGATCGTAATATTCGTTAAAATTCCGAATATAGATTAAAAACATCATTGATTCATTTTAGTTTTGTGTTTCAGCTTCACAAAATCATTATTTTCCACACTTTATATCTTCGCGATACCAGTTTCAGAGCCCTTAAGAAGAAATCGGGGAATAATTCGTAAACAATGTAAGTTTTATTAAAAGTTCATTTACACTTTGAATGATCGTTATAATGGCACTTAAAGTCAAAGCTTCAAACTATTTATGGCCGCTGACCTTTGTTCCATGAGAATTTATTTATGCGTACTCTGTTTCGCTTACCTTATTTATAATATTATCTGTTTCAGAGTGGTTGATCACAGCACTACTTGTGGCCATCGTAGAGATGATAAAAGACATGTATGGTGGCACAAACTGGCAACATTGGCAAACATAATAATTGTCATCTTAATATATCAATATATTTCTTTCTTATTGTATTTCTATCTCTTCTGCTTAGTTTTATTAACAGAAAAGATCTAACAAATGGTGAAGGATAACTTTTTAAGCTGGTTCAAAAAGAAAATTAAACTGTTAACTTCAAAATTAGATATGTACACAGGTGAAAACTTTCTTTAAACATCTCAACACTCTGCCATAGTTTTCATTGGCAGTTCTGGATGACAGGGACAGTTGAAGACCTCATTCCGCCTCAAGACTCTTACTTCGGCAATGCCGGTACTTTGATGTGTTATTGGCTTCTACAAAGCAAACTACCATATAGTTTTTATTTTAAAAGCATTATTTCTGAAACTTCTTTATCTTATCTTATTTAAGTTTAGTGCAGTGCTGCCTATGATTCGAATCCAAGGTATATACTTCATTCAGCGCAAGTAAGATCTTCAATGTACATGTGGTAACGCCATGATGTAAAAATGCACACAATAAATGCTAGAGTTGAAATAAACAATATTTTCATTGTTGTCATACTGGTATCACATTTTAATGAGTTAGTTCCATTTTCAGGGGACCCCCCCCCCATAAAGACAGGTGACTTTCGACAATTTTAATGCAATAATGCATTAACGGACAATAGTAATCTAGAGCACAAAAGTTACTGTTGAATGGGTATAACATACATATTGCTAATGCTCAATTCTTGTCATCGTCTGATTAAATTGTACATATTTGAATTCAGTAGAAATGATAAGAAAACAGAAAAAATAAATATATTTATTGACTTTTCAAGCAAATTATAATAATTTATAACATTTCCATGTAATATTTCATAATGAGAGCCCCTTAAGAACCATGAAGTCATGTTTATTTTACATGAGGTTACGTTCGATAAATTACGCCAACCGATCAGTAGGAAAAAAAATGTTTTAGGTGTCACAAGATTTATAGTACATTAAAATATTGCTTTAACTTTGTGTCCAAATTTTTACAGATCATAAAAAAATTACTTTTGAAAATAATTAAGGGTGTCCCAAGACTTACCGTCATTACAGTATATATATATATATATATATATATATATATATATATATATATATATATTACACAATTTATTAATACTATAGCATATTTCATGCAATATAATTTATTTAAAATACAATATTTATTACATAATTTATTAATAATTTTGAGAAAATTAAACACAACTTGATTAACACTATGTAACTAAAATATTATTCAGTTATAACATACATAGGAGGGTGAGGGTCAGAAAAAAAGCAAATTAACATGCAACCTAAAAGTCAATTTTTCTAACTGACAATAATACAAGTTCCAATTTAATGATGATAGTAATAGATTTCTTCCAAATTTTTAGCTCTGTTGATCATGGACCAGTAAAATACTTATTAAATGGCACATAGTCTCTTATCCACACATCATAAAAATATTCTATTGCTACTCTAGGGATAGTTGACTGTAAATGAAAATAGGTCAGACTGGATGTCCAACTTGGTCATTAATGATTTCCAAACATCTGTTCTTGGCTAGTAGAATGCCACTCCCTTTGAATTCATATAATGCTGAAAGGAACTGCAACAGTTTTTGCTATACTATAACTGTTTGATATACTTAATTTATGGTAGGTTTATGAATGTACAATATTGTCTTCAAACATGTAACCTGCATATATATGTGTGCATGTGTGAACCTTATTGTATTAAATATATAAATTAATGCATGTCAGTCAAAAGCCAACTCTATTATTATGTATTCCATTAATGTGTTTACATTTTTTAAGGGAGTACATTGTTTATTTTGCAATGCTCAGATAATTCATTTTTGTCACATCTGCTTTAGTAGAGAACAGTTATCATATTTTAAAACCAAACTTAGCTGATTTCTTGAACAAACAGTTCAAACTTCGAAAGAACAAAATAAATATTTTACATATTTGTACTTTGATTATTCTGTATCCTTATATATGTGTGTTTGTGTATGTGTGACAAATGCATTCTTTAAGAATATTTCCCTCATATGGCCACATGTAATAAAATCCTTTCCCATGGACCTCTATGTTATTGGACCATAGACCATAATCTTAGATGTTTCTGAAAATGAATATGTTATCCTGCTAAGTTTTCACATGTCATATGGGATGCATAGATTTTAATTAAAAGTAAAAAAAAAAATGAACCTAATTAAACAATTAACTTCATACTTTTCATTCAGACTCCTTCTAATTTCATCATTAAGTAATTTAACCTACTGTACTTTGCATCACAGTATTCACCAACAACCCTAATCCCAAGTTTTAAATGTTATCTTCAATACACCAGCACATCTAGACCGATTCTGTAGACTATAAATAATTATTGGGGTGTATCCATATACAGTCTTAAGCAAAATTGATAACCACCCACTTTTAACAGTTATTTCAGGACTTCACTGACTATACTATGGACTTAGACAAAAATACAATATTTTCATACAAGTACTGGTATGTACCAACATATCTGACTTGGTATAAGTTGGAGAGTTCCATCTCATTATTTTCACTAGAGAACCAAAATATTAGTCAGAGTGACCAAACTAGAAGTAAAGCCTAATATATTTGTATCATGTACTATGTACTATAAATGTCATGAGCATTCACTCTATGAAGAGGTGACCAGTTTCATCTTTTACTAACCTAGCAAGCACAATGCAATGAAAATGGACATTAAATGTTTTAATTTTGTATTAAAAACAAAACACAGAATCATATTAGAGAAATTTATTTAGATTAAATTTTTTTTGCTAGCTCTAGCTAATTAGAATATTTAATTATCAGCACTTGCTCAATTACTGGCAATGCTTTGCTCACAAAGATTATAGAATATTTTCAATAATTATGCAACAACACAGTTAAGATTTCTTGCTACTTATTGCAATTGCAACTCTGTTATGGGTAACATTGACATATATCATTTTATATTACGAGTTTATCATGAACTTTATCTTGGATAATAAATGAATAACAACTGGATTTTCATTTTAAATCTGAACATAAACACGAAAGCTAACACATAGCCTCCACTTTTCAGTTGCTCATCACAATTACATGTTTTCAATGTGGCATTACCTCCTTTGCCACTTTATCATCATAATGTGACATGCCTCAATTCAATTCAGTTTCATATTTTAACAAACTTTTAAATGACCACTGATAAGTAATTTCTAACAAAATCTGTGCAACTATGCCAAGGGACAATTTGCTTGCAAGGTATTTCACCATCCCTACTGTAAGAAACATGCCATATAGTTAGTGTACTAAACCTTGAGGGGATACACAGTGGCAGAGTGGTTAAGGTTGTGACTCAAGATTGATTTCATATCAAACAAGGAAATAAAGTCATCACAAGGACAAGAGAAAATCCAATTAGTCTTTACAAATAATGACATAATCTTACATTAGGATAACATTTTCTTTAAGAATCATTGCTTCTTGGAACAACTGACCCAAGACAGGTTTTAAATGCAGTGAAATTTAATCCTAATTAATACCAATGATACAAAGTTGCAATAGCCTATCAAGGCTGTATAGTAAATTTCTTGGTTATGAGGCATACACATACTGTAATCTATTTAATGCTTTAAAAAAATAATCTATATTAGGGTTCTAAAAACATTATTTTTAAATATTAAAATGTCCGAAGGCCTCTCTTTCTCTCTCTCTCTGTGTTGGTTGGTCATGCAGCAGACTAATCGACCAACAGAGGAACATAGGGATGGACAATAACAAAAAATAATCTTATGGAGTTTCACCAAACCCCCACCCCACCTCTCTCTCTCTCTCTCTGTTGGTTGGTCTGTCTGAGCATATCAGTTTATCAGTTTTGTCAGTGGTTTACCGTTTATGTTCTCTGTTTTATGTATATTTGCACATAAAATATCAGTAGGTACATAATGCTCCTTCCCAATTCAAGGTAAAACATCAGATAAAAAAAAATGGAAAAAAAAATGTCTCTTGCTGGATTTGAACCTTGTTCGCCTGGATGCAAGGTGGCCATTTTTACCTTTATACCATGCACGCATCTTACCAAAAATTTGAAATTTCTTACTCATAATGTTATCAACCTCTATTTCTTACTCATAATGTTATCAACCTCTATCATATATTTCCACCCCAGTGAAATATCACAATTATTTCACTCAGAAAACCCAGTAATTCACTGCCTAGCATAAAATAAAACATAATAATAACTTAGATCAACTGTAAATAAATTTAAATGTTTGAATTACCTCTTGTTGGCTCGTCATTTAGCTCAGTCTATATTCCACACTCGTTTCAATATACTCGATGGTGACTGAATGGCTGTGCGTTCAGTGTTCAACAAGCTAACCATGCTGTGTTTGTAGTGCTCTACTTTCTTCACTAAAAGCATCTTTCATGTTTAAATCATAAGTGTGTCTTATATTTATTTAATCAATATGAATGAAAACAGAAGCTAAAAAAAAGGAAAGAAGCGACTTATCAGTTTGCAAAGAGAATTATGAATAGCAGCAATAGGTACAGAACTACTTTTTGTAGCGGACACACAGTGCAGGGATGTGAAGAGTTCACTCACTCCGTCAGTACACAGTTTCCTGTAGTCAATCAGTTTAGCGAGTGCTCGATAGATATTATGTGCTTCTGAAAGAGTGACAGGTGTAAGATGAAGTTGTTTGCATTTGCAACATGCACAATGGAGAGAATGTTGGCATACCTGTATGCTACTTTCATGTACTGTGTCTGAAATTTCTTTACATATTGTACTTGTGGAGATTGGACATGATCTAAGCACACAGCAGACAGAAATGGCTGCTCCAAAAAACTCGAAAAATCACCCTGAATTACTCAATAGAACACTATTTTCAGCAGTTATTAAAATAGGGAAACAAATTTCGCCAGAGTAGGCAATACCAGCCGCTGAAAGTACAATGAATGAATTACAAAATATATAAAAAGCAAAAAAAAGTTATTGGCTCTTTTTTATATTTACCTTTGAAGCCCAGAAAGTGAAATGACCAAGTGGAGCTAGCAGTTTTTTGAGAGGTGCACATCTTAAGTAAGACAAGCTGTATACTCTATAACCCAAATTGCACCCATCAATCATACACCAAAATAAAGGGAATTATAAGTTCTTTTAACAATACCTAAGATATGCAAGGTCTTTTTTATATAGCCAGGACAACCAGTGAGGAAAACCTGGGTAATTCTTTTTCTTTAAAAATCTAACTCTGTGCAAAATACGAAACTGAGGAGCGGCACCTTATCAGTTTTCTGATAACTTGGCAAGCGTTGTTTCCTTTTAATGAAAAATGTATACTCGTCATGGTATATCAATGATACGGAGTACATACTATACATACATTTTATTTGTATCACATACAAATACATATACTTGCATTTCGATATATATATATATATATATATATATATATATATATATATATATATATATATATATATACACACACTTTTATAAGTACCTGTATATTAAATAAAACCAGTGGTCCGTTATTGTTTTATGCAGAGATTCTTAATATTTTATTGATTTATGTGAAAATTTTATGGTGGCTGTATAGCTTTCAATATATAATGCAACACTCCACAAACCCAGTCAACAACTCATCCATCAACATGTATTGTTTATGTCTAGATACGATGTCAACAAATAGTTTTAGAAAATAGTGTGTACTGAAATAATCAAATTACATAAAGGACAAGGTTCGATAAAGGCCAATTTTGGCCCCCAATCAGATTCATCAGAAACTCATACAGATTAAAGTGATCCCTCACTCTTCCTCAAATATGTATTTAATTCTTATCCAGGACCGCTTTCATTAAAAGAAAAGCGACCATTAAAAAGCTTCTGGTTTTCTCCATCATTATGGCACCTATTTTTATGGATTATACACATTATAGTTAATATGCCCCTTTCAAGGTGAGTGCCGAAAATGATACACCTAAAGGTATGCATTTGCACACCATATGCGTAATAGGCTATGATATTATATATAATTCACTGAGGCTCGTATCGTTGCTTACATTTTACCTAGACCAACAAATTGTTCCCCACCTTTTTTTGTTTTTTACTGGTGGCGGAGAACAACAGTACATGGCACAAATTGCGCTGGAGCGTTAGCTTTTGTAATCAGGCGGATTCACAGGGGGTTGTATTGTTGCTTACAATTTACCTATCAGATTTCATGGTACCAATTGCGCAAGCCGGGGGGGGGAGGGGGAGAGCTTAAGGTGTAGGGAACATTGTATTCAGAAATAAACAACAAAACTAGCTGTGATTGGTGCATTATGTAAGAGTTGTAGTTTCTCTCAGGCTTTAAAAAAAGTTGAGTCTCTTGGCAACATGTGAGATTATGTTAATTCATATCTAGATCATATTTTGTATTTTTTATGATTTTTTACGAATGTGATACACATCATTGAAAATGCCTCTGTTGTGACTGGATAACTCTTACCCCTGTTTAGTTCCAGCAGAGTTATCTCTCTTAAATGCAATGGAGTACCTGGTTCTGTCCTTGTCAAATTGAGAATCTAATATTGATCTCTGTGACACGTATGCTAAAGTAGGAGAGAATGTATATTTATTTCATCAAACGTTAACATTACGGTCTATGGAAAAACAATTGGTAACGTGATACCTAAAGGGAATAGCAGTCTCAAAGTGTATCCATAGTAACGTGTACATGTAGGCGCCATTTATAAACTAGAGTAGTGTCATTTGGTAAAAACAATGGATGTTGAGAAGTTTTGGTCCAATATTAACAGACTTTTAGCTAGAAAATGTATAAAATCTTCAGAAAAATAACACATGTTGGCTTTGAAGATTTGATAAAGATTTATCATTTGATAAAGATGACTATGGCAGACAAAGAATTGTATGGCCTGATGGCTTTATACCAGTGGAGTCAGCTCCGAGATTGTCATACATGCAACAAAATAAGTTATGTAAACACAATGTGGATCATTTTGGACAAATATTAAATATTTTACTTGCATATCATGATAAATCATGTATAAACAGTAAATATCTGCTTCTTGAAAAGCATGCCATAAAACAGGATAGAGAACACTATAGGGCTCAAAGAAGGTGCTTCAATTGTTGTAGATCACTTTGTATCATATAGGATATGCTGGTATGAGTAATTTTAGGTAACTTATTATAGATATGGTCTTCCTTCAAACTTTCTTTTTATTGTAATGCAATAATTGCCCATTTTTGTACACTTTCTTGTCTTGAAATTCTTCATGCAATTAATACAGATAAGTTCTGTTGCATTCCTTTTTGTAGAAGTAGCAGGAATATCATCAGACAAGAGCAATTTCTTTAAGTTAGCATTTCCCATTGACACTTGCATGTGCCCATTTATAATCCACTATTGACTTTCAATTAATCATATTTATCTCTGTCCAACTGTTTCTTTTGGAATTTCCTCATATAAGGCCAAAGATTTCTGAGTGGTAACCACATTAGTCACATATTGCCTATTCCTTCCATTCAAGCCCACATTATTCTTCAAACTTTGGGTCCCATCGCAAGTATCCAGAATAGCATGGGATCATATTAGCATGTTTACGGAAGGTTGCACTTCACATACCGGCATTCTAGAGAACATAAACTATTCGATATGAGGCAGCCTCCTCATCTCTGAGAACAAAATTAAATCACTTTCAAGGCCTCCACTACATACAGAAGCCTCAATTTTAGGTTCTACACTTTATAAATAATTTATTTTTGGATAATTTAATTGCATGCAAGTTAATACATGTTTTCATGAACTAATTTATATTACATGGATAATATATTGGAGGAAATAAAAATACCACACCTTATGTATTTCATTCAGTTATTTCCCTTATACCACACATGACATTTGAAGAAATAAAAACTCACATTTTCAGTGCTTGTTTATGAAAATAAAGAAAAAATTTAGTGTGAAATATTATATTAGCCCTCAATCTGTATGCAAGTGTAAGTACAACTGCTTTAATAATTTCTTACAGCAAAATTTAAAAGGTTTAAAAATAGACACAGATTTATTTTTTTTGTTGGTTTTTTTGCTTGTGTCTAACTTAAAACAATTATTTTTAATTGTATGTGTAGGACCAATATAAATTATATGCATCTATAGGATTTAAATTATTTACCCTTTTATTTCAGATGAGAATGCACACTGCTTCACCTGAAGTTTTGGTGCTTGTAAGAGATGTAATAGTACTGATGCCTTGGGACTGTCCATGGACCAATGGGGCACTGCCTCCACATCTTTTGCTAAGGTAAGGCGATCAAACTTTTCCTTCTCATTTTTCTCTATGTTGTGGTTGTTTCTTTTGATTCCTTTATTATAAGCTACATGTCCCTTTTATATGTACACTTTCCTCCTGTTTAAAACTCCATTTGACTTGCTGTACTTATTGTTTTTCCTTGGCATTTTTCTGTATTTTATTCCCCAAATTTCACCCCAAATTAAAAATAAGTGCTTAGAAGCTGGGATCTACTATATTTGGTGACAGATTGGCTTATTGCATGAATTTTATTCACTACACAAAGGAAGAAAGAATTCTATTTGTGTTACAGAGATGATGGGTAGGCTGACCTTTGTGCAAGGACTAGGGGTTAGTGACCTCATATATCTGCAGTTGGTGTAAAGTGTTGAAAGCTTATACTTTATAATAAGATTGAGTCATGTCCACCTGTCTCTGATGTTAAGTTCTTTGTCTACTAAAGAAATATAAAGTCCTTCATTTTAGATGAATTCTCCATTTTGAAGTAGGAGAGGTACATACTAATTAGTACATTAACCTTTGACCTAGTTATTACACAATATGACATAATGTGATTTATCCCATATCACCAATGTAAAGTTCAATAAGTGCTGATATGAAAAAACACAACTCATAGTAAAAACAATTCATTTTATTCCCAAAAAATAGTTTGGTAGAAAAGCACAAGTATGAAAACAGCAGCTGAAACAGCTCCATGACATTTCCAAAGACATCAATATAAGACATAGCTTGGTACCTCATGAAATTGTTTTTGACAAGCGAGACTTAGTACACTTGTTACTTGTACAGTCCTGAGCTATATCACATATTTTTATTAAAATTAAGGTTGGCTTTAGGTATCACGGTACCATTTGTGCAAGCCAGGGGGGGGGGGGGGGGAGGAGGAGGAGCTTAAGGTGTAGGGAACATTGTATTCAGAAATAAACAACAAAACTAGCTGTTATTGGTGCATTCGGGTAAATCACGGTATTTGGCCATTTTGCAGCTTTTACATGTTATATCAGCATAGAAGCCACAGTTGTGGCCTAAAATACAATCTTAATGTCCAGAAACATATGGGGGTGCATGCTGTAGGTGTTTCCCAAGGTTCAGTTCTTTTCGAAAATTACATTTTTTTCCATCACCTGTGAATACACCCCCAAAATGGCCATTTTTTACCATTATGCTGTTGCACTGAAAAATATTTCATTTTTCAACAAAGAATATTAGTATTTCCTTATATTAATAGAACAGAGCGTTGTCAGTATTTGTACAGAAAATTTCATCACAAAAATGTGTATGTATTTGTCGAAAGTAAAGGTAGAATATTGGTGGATATATCAATAAAAATGTGGAACCTGTACTTCGTTATACTTTTTATATTCTTGTTTCCCTCTTCTAGTTATGTCTCTAATTATTAGGAAAGATTTCATATTATTTTACTGAATTTCATATATAAAAGTTAAACTATAGTTATAAATGCTTCAGAAACCAAAGAAATGTCAGATTGGAGTCTTAATTTTTTTTACGGAGTATCCATTGAAATTAAATCTGGTGCGGACAAATTTGTAGAGTCCGTAACCACTCACAGTTTTCCTATTTTGAAGACACTCACAACAGTTTTATTAATTTTGGTTATACATACTGTGGGTATGGTTTCAAAAGTATACAAGTCATGGATATATTTTTCATTACAAATTTCCTGATGGACAAAAAGTGGTTACGGACACTACAAAAAACTGTAGTGTCCGTAATCTGAAAATATATGTAATAGTTCTGGAGCCATTTTTCAAAACTTTAACCATATCAAACTAAAACTTTTCATATCATTAGTATTGCAGCATCATCTTTGGCTGAAAATATTCCATGTTACAGGATGATGCAACAATTTCCTTATGCAATATTGCATCATTAATTGTTTGCCTGCAAAAAAAGAAAAATAAGTCCTTTGTATTTGCATCCAAGTAGTACATTCCAGCAGCCGTGGCTTCAACCGAGTCACTTAGAAGTATGGAGGGATTCCTCAACATCATTACCGACAAGAAATTATCTGTCAAAGTTGAAATAATGGTAAGTATGAAAGTGAAATACTGTACCAATATTTTCTGTAGAGTCCGTAACCTATATTAGGCAAATGAGATATCAATGTTTTATGTCATTATCTCGAATGCAGCACTTTTTGTGTTAAACTGTCCTTTATCATACATATCTTAAATACTTAAGTCAATACTTTTTGCTAAAATTAAATTTTGTTTGATTATTGAATTAAAAATAGCGAAATTTAATGAAAAGTTAGAATAAAAGTAATTATGTCCTATTTTTCCCCATTTAGTACACTTTCAATCTTTCCTTCAGACTAGTATATGACTGTTTTCAATATGTGCACAAACTAACTGACACTAAAGGGTTTCAAATATGTGTACATATTGATGATGTTAATATGATACAAAAAGGTTACGGACACTACGCATTGTAAACATGTATGTTTTAAATGTTCATACTATAATACACATATGTATTAAATGGTCATACTGACATAAAAGACCTACCTAAACAAGATTTATTTTCTGCAAAATGGTTTTGAGGAGTAAAATGTTTTAATTCCTACAAATCCTGAGAAGTCTATTAAAAAGCTTGACATGGTTGGTATTATATTAATAAGTAGACACAAATATTTGCAAATGAAAGTGCAAGTAATAACCTCTTGGTTACACATGACACAGGTTAATGATATTAATAACTGGTAATGCAGAAACACTATGTTAAGGCACAACTTCAGTTTGATAATGTTACAGATTTCTAATTCAGGTTTGTTTTTTTTCCTCAACAGTATCCAATATGGATTTAAGATCATCCAAACTATCCGGAAACCATGAAGCTGGTGGACATATCGAGAGGGAAAAAACAGAAACAGATGATGTACTGAAAAGAAGAAAAAATGCCCTGAAAGTGAAAGCCTGGAGGGCAAAGCAAAAGTTAGACAAATCCAGAGATGAAGAATTGAAGGAAAGGGACAGAGAAAGAAAGAAAAGAGCAAGGCAAAAAGAAAAAGAAACAGCCAAGTCCTGTCCAGAGAAGCTACAATTACTTAAACAGAGAAAACGCAATGAAATGCAATGGTACAGAGACAAGGTCAAAAACAAGAAAACATTATTGCAGGGCAACAATAAGTCTGCAGACAGAACACACAACAGAATGTTATTTGCAAGTCCAGAATGCAGAAGAAAACTGAAGTAGCAGACACAATACTTGAAAGAATTCAGGAAAGTCTAACTGAAGGGAAAGAGCCAACAGCAAAAGAGAGCGACAAAAGGAATGCATATAACATCATTCGTGGAGCTGTAATTAAGAGGGGCCGCTCTGGGACAAACACAGTGCTAAAGAAACACCTCAGTTTATTTGTATATATTCTTAAACACTTAATTTCATAAGTTTAGCATTATACTGATAGCTTGTCATTATAATTTGATATGAAAGGTCCATAATTTCAGTATTGCAAGACTGTTAATGGGCTCTAGTTAATAACAAATGTACCAATCTTCCAAGATTTCATTATCTTTTTCAATTTCTGTTTAATGATAAAGGAATGAAAGAGATTATTTAAGCAGAACATGTCAAAATAAGTTTATTCATTTCGTGAATTATGTAGTGTCCGTAACTGTTTGGACCTTTGTCTGGTACATTAATTTAATTTTTTTCATATGCAGTTCTGGAACTAGAACATGTGGTTGATTATTGCCTATAGGTTCAAACAACAATATCAAAGGAATATTTTCCATTTCCGTTGACCTTATTAGTATATTCTGATAAAGTTATGCTCCGTTAAAATAGTGTTTCAGCAGGTGTTGAAGAGAGAGTAAGGTTTTATTCGCCTATGACCTATCTAGTCACATAAAAGTTATTATTTTTGTTTGCTTATGAGTTCAAGTTTGTTATATTACAAAAAATTAAATGTTCAAGTGAAAACCATGACTGACTTTGCTTGTTATATTCACCCTGTAGTGTCCGTAACCAGAACCTACTCAACCTCCAGCAAACAAGAAAAAAATAAACTTGCCATTTTCTCTTCAACAAACCATTAAATTTTCAGAGGTTCAAAGTGTTGAACTTCCAAAATCAAGATGTTTCAACAGAATTCTGTGAAGTTGAAATTTGACCCCTATGTGCAACACGTCTGGGCCAAATACCGTGATTTACCCGATTATGTAAGAGTTGTAGTTTCTCTCAGGCTTTAAAAAAAGTTGAGTCTTTTGGCAACATGTGAGATTATGTTAATTCATATCTAGATCATATTTTGTATTTTTTTTATGATTTTTTAATAATGTGATACCATTCATTGAAAATGCCTCTGTTGTGACTGGATAACTCTTACCCCTGTTTAGTTCCAGTAGAATTATCCCTCTTAAATGCAATGGAGTACCTGGTTCTGTTCTTGTCAAATTAACAATCTAATATTGCTGTCTATGACAGTGTGTGACACGTATGCTAAAGTAGGAGAGAATGTATATTTATTTCATCAAACGTTAACATTACGGTCTATGGAAAAACAATTGGTACCGTGATACCATCATTCATACATGTACGGTATAAAACTACAAGGGAAGACACTCTCCTTTCTCGCGCGACCTATTTAAGAATCGACGCTGATATTTGAAGCTACACTTAGCATAGTGTAATAAATTTGGTACCAATATTCAGCTCAGGCATTCGACTTTTGTATGCTTACATAAAGTTTGACTTACTGCAACACCTTTAAGGAATTCCAGACCATTTTCTCACGGTACCGGCATTCATGGCAGGAACAGGCTGATTCGGACCATGGCTGATTCGGACCAAATTACGGGCTGATTCGGACCAAATGCCTGGCTGATTCGGACCATGTGAAATATTACTAAGTTTCGTCTTGGATTTAAAAGTGATATTTACATTTGTTTAAAATGTGATATTTCTCATTATTGCCCAGGTACGTTCAAGAGTTCAAATCTGCATTTAATTAAACAAAATCCCGAATTTACCGAAGATAATGGCAAATCGTGCTTTCTTCGCATTATATTTACTCCCAAAAATGTTGTGTAAAGAGTCATTGATGAGTAACACAATAGTATAAAGTACTTAACAATTATCGCTGAATTTTTATCTTTTGAGTAAAAACTCGAACCAGTAAACCAATTTATGTTCATTTTAACCTTAGAAACATTAAAAAATATTTCATTTGAAGCACATATTCAATCCATTAAATATTCATTTCTGAATAGATGTGTTATTATATCAAACACATATAATATAATAACACTTCCATGTAGCCAAAGATCACAAAGTTATTTTAAGTCAGCATTATATTTTGTGTTCTGAAATGGAATTAAATTCAGTAAATTGGCAAATGATATTTCTCATTATTTACCAGGTACGTTCAACGGTCCAAATCTGCATTTGATGAAATAAACCCCGATTTTACACAAAGTAATGGCATTGTTATATATACTGAAATGAAAATAATGTAAGACTGTTTATCTCATGCACCTATGTGCAAAATTTAAATAGTTTACTTTATTGTATTGGGAAATAATAAAATTAATAACACAAAAAAACAATCGTGAAAACAGTGGTCATGTAGTAAATGTGTTTTCGTCTATATATATATATATATTGGTCTCAGTAGGCTAATGTTTTAGTTAGATTTTTTTTTGTCTCTATATACTGGTCTGAGTATGTTAATGCCTTTTTTAAAAGTAGATTTATGTAGAATTTATCGTTATACTAAATAAACCTTATACTGTATACTAAAACAATGAGCACCGTAAGTTATTTTCATTAGCTGAATGTATAATGTATTATTTAATTGTATGCACATTATGATTGAAAGTGAATTGGCAAAACCCGTTGATCAACGCCGCTATAATGAAAGCACTATTGATGTAATTTGCCAATTTACTGAATTTAATACCATTCTAGAACACAAAATATAATGCTGACTTGAAATAACTTTGTGATCTACATGGAAGTGTTATTATAATATATGTGTTTAATATCATAAAATATCTATTCAGAAATCAATATTTAATGGGTTGAATATGTGCTGTAAATGAAATATTTTCAGATGTTTCAAAGGTTAAAATGAAAATAAGTTGCTTTACTGGTTCGAGATTTTACTCAAAAGATAAAAATGTAACGATAACAGTAAAATACTTTATACTATTGTGTTACTCATCAATGACTCTTTACACAACATTTTCGGGAGCAAATATAATGCGAAGAAAGCAAGATTTGCATGAAAAAATAATAAAAACCATGGGTAAATTTATATTACATTCTCTTACTATGTTTGCAAAAACAGTAATAACTACTAAAATTAATCAGGTATATATATATATATGAATACATGTTACTGCATAGGCCAAGTTTTCACGATGTTTTGCAGTTAATAATTTGCATAATATTAAATCATTCATTATAAATTCACAGAAAAGAAATAACATACTGTGCTATAAACAAAGATTTGTGAAATATATTTCATCTTTCAACAGAGATAACACCTCCATTTTTCATTTTCTTTATTTTAATTATTACGAGGTGCACAAGATTAGCAGAATATAGACGTATAATAATAATATATGATATTGTATTGAATTAAATCATAAATTTGACAGAACCCCAGTTTAATTTTTTAGTATAATATAAATAAACCAGAATCTCCCCGCCCCCCCAAAGAAATAAAATTTAAAAAAATGTGCACATTTCACTTATAAATTGCCGATGCAAGATAAACAGTCTTACATCATTATATCAACGCCATTATCTCATGTAAAATCTGGGTTTTGTTTCATTAAATGCAGATTTGAACTTCTGAATGTACTTGGGAAATAATGAGAAATATCATATTTTAAATCTAAGATGAAACTTAATAATATTTCACATGGTCCGAATCAGCCTGGCATTTGGTTCGAATCAGCCCGTGATTTTGGCCGAATCAGCCTGGTCTGAATCGGACATGGTCCGAATCAGCCTATTCCCCTTTTCATATAGATTACATCACTTTGTAGAATCGCTTATAAAACTGAAAAACAGTAACTGTTGAGCGCGTGAATCCAAATAAATGAAACAGCAATGAATGTGTAGCTGAAATGTAATCTCAAAGAATGCAATTTGGTAAAAACGATGAATGAAGCAAAATCTCCATCAAATATTTTTGGGAACAAAACAAGGATATAAGTGACGCCAAGCACGATTTGCACCCACAGGTGGTCGACGCAAGCTTAGTGTTAAAAAAAAGCAATAGCCTGAAGTAAACAAATCATACCGAGTGACAAAAGTTCCTCAGATTACTCCTATGACCCATTCTGACACCGGTCCATGTCTATCATACTACATGTATATATTAACCTTATCAAAGGCCTTAGAAAAGTCAATATATAGAGAATAGAAACGACAACCTCTTTCGTGACAAATATTTTTGTTCGTTGCTCCTAGTGAGAAAATTATATCTACTATAGAATCGCCTCCTTAAAATCCAGCTTGGGCTTCATCTATATTATTATTTGTCTCAGCCCGAGAATA
The DNA here is from genome assembly GCA_029931535.1 of Margaritifera margaritifera. Lineage (NCBI taxonomy): Eukaryota > Metazoa > Mollusca > Bivalvia > Unionida > Margaritiferidae > Margaritifera > Margaritifera margaritifera. The sequence goes on along the minus strand of JAQPZY010000548.1, from coordinate 76,283 downwards.
AAGTCTATCAGTCAGTATTTTAGAAACGTATTGCATCATTTCTCACTCCATTTTTATACACTGGACAGATAACAACACCCGCCCCACCGATACAGGTGAATACCTGAGTTAATTATTGTATAAATATACTATTACAAGTTTTGTTAAAACTGGTGTGATCTGAGTACAAGTATTTTTTTAATAATTCAGCTTGAATTCAATCAGGTCCAGTACTTTTTCCCGACTTAGTATGCCTAATGCTTGAGACACTGTAACAGGTTTATTTAAAATATTGTCATCATGTGGCATTCTTTTTCCTTGTAAGAGAGTTTTATATTGAATGTATGTGTTGTTCTTCAGTAAAAAGAAAACCTATAAAATAGTTTTACCAATCTTTAATTTGTTATATATTGTATATATGAATTAGATACACAAGATTTTGTATCAATTGGCAAATAGTGGATGAATTTTTTCGCACTTTTTGAAGTTACGTTTTTGCTTCTGATATTACGTTATTAAATAACATTTAGTTCTTTGCTGATATACACCCTTTTTCATGACCGAAATTTTTAAATGTATTCTTTCTATCATTTATTGAACAAAATCATCTAGAGAATGTGTTTGATGAAATTATCTCAGTGATGCATATTTTGTTTTGGTTTTCAGTTCTTCACATTTTCTATCCCACTAGGCAGGTTGTGAGTCGATCGAACGTGTATATGATTTTCCGCACAGAGGTTCAGTAGCTGTTTTGTAAATTTGAATTACTTTATTTATTGACTTGTTGACATCCATTTAAATCGTGTGCGATATGCAATACTGGTACGTATTCATTTCTTCCAGAAAAGTGAAAAGAAATAGCACAAGGTATTTCTCCTACCATCTATATTTGAAATAAGGTTATGTTACACATTCCTTGGAGTGATGAAACCCAATGTCGGTTCGGGTATCAAATTTCAAACGACAGTGTATTGGGAAATGCACCCATTCGTCACTCTCAACTGCATTAAAATAGGAAACTGAGGATCAAAACTCACCAGAAGCAATCATTTGGTCTATTGGCCCCTCATTACCAAGTTTCCCTGCACGTTACCAACCAATCTGCCATTCATAATATGCATAATATTTATGTTGTCATCCGTGTTCATCTGCGTAATACGATGGATATGCAGTAACCGTTGGTGATGACGTTCTAGGTTTGCTACATTTCTTCTGGAATGACAGGGCCGGCTACAAGTGACATAACTGTGTTCTGTGATAGGTAGAGCCTAGTTTGCTCACTGCTTCCTGCATTGGAACTTGCTGTATAGTTGGTCCAGCCACTGTTTATTATGATGTTGCATTCCAACCCGAAGCTTGCGGCGTCACTTGTCTCTGCTGTTTGCCAGTGACTCACATTCTTCAAAGCCGACGTTGAAATTTTTCATATCACGCTAGCAGACGTCTTCAAAGTCGAGGTTTGGGCGTCCTGCTGATCTCTTGGCATTGGCAACTTCGCTGTAGAGCGTGTCCTTTGCGATGCGTCCATCTTGCATCCTGTGCACGCGTTTAAGCCAGCGCAGCTGTTTCCGTTTAAGGAGTGCGAGGATGCTTGGTAGTTTGGCCTGGGCAAGGGCGTCAGCGTTGGTGATCTTGTCCTTCCATGTGGTACCAAGGATGCAGCATATATAGCAGAGGAGGAAGTTGTTGAGTTTCTCTTGGCGACTCTAGGTAGTCCATATTTCGCTGCCACACAGCAGTATACTGAGGACGCAGGTTTAATAGATAAGCATCTTAGTCTTGATGGTAAGTTTGTTGTTATCTCAGGCGCGTTTTGAGAGTCTACCGAAGGTGGTTGCAGTCTTTCCAATGCGGGTGTTGATCTCCTCGTCAAGCGACAGGCTGTCGATCACTGATGATCTTAGGCAGCAGAACTTGCTGACTACCTCCATGGGAATGCTGTAGAATGCTACAGAGGTTGATCACTGGCTATTGTGCAACGCCTTGTCTCATGACTACCGTTTTATTGATGCTATTGGTGCGGGAGATCATGGAGTATGTTTCAGAGAGACAGTCCATAAGGTTCTGGAGAAATCTTTCTGCGTGGGCAACCAGTGTTGCAACGTCTGCGAACAGAAGTTCTCTGATCAGGATGTGCCGTATTTTGGTCTTGGCTTTCAGCCTGGCTAACCTGTACAATTTTTCATCGGACCTCGCCTGCAGGTAGACGCCTTCCATTTCCGCGTCGAAGGCATAGTTAAGGAGCACAGAGAAGAATATGCCAAAGAGTGTTGGTGCCAGGACGAAGTACTGTTTCACTCCACACTTGATCTCGGACGTGGAGCCATCAAACTGTACCGTGCCGCGCGTGTTATCGTGAAACGAACGGTCTACAACTTGGTGGAATCTCCTCAAGATGAACCGGGCAAAGACCTTCCCTGTAATGCTGAGGAGTGAGATGCCCTGTAGTTGTTGCAGTTCCCGTGGTCGCCTTTATTCTTTAATAGCGTGATGATACTGGCTTCGTGCATATGTGGTTTAACTGTTCCTTCCCTCCAACAGAGGAGAAGGAGGTCAGAGACAAGTGGTAGCAGGCTGGACATTCCACCCTTGAGCTCTTCGGCTGGAATTACGTCCTGTCCGGACACCTTTTTGCTTGCCAAGGAATCTATGGATCAGTTGAGCTCGAGTCTTGTTGGCACCTCGTCTGGCTCTTCCATGACAGGTAACTCTGGCAGTGCATCAAGCGCTAGCTGGAGTATGTCCATTTCGCAGGAGTACAGATCGAGGTAGTGTTCCACCCAGCGATAATTATCTGCCCTGTCGGTGATCACCTGGCTATCCAGTTCCTTGAAGGCAGCAACTTTGCTGATAGTGGGTTCAAGTACCTTCTTGATCCCACAATATATGGCGCGAATGTTTTGTGTGTATGATGCGGTCTGTATTTATTGGAATAGATAGACCCAATACTGATTTGCGCAGTGCCTGGCTGTCTTCTGCACCGCACTCTTCGCCAACTTGAAAGCCCAAAGTGTTTCTGGCATTGGATTTAGATTGTGTTCTAGGTAGGCAGCATTCTTTGTTTTTATCACTGACACCATTTTGTCTGCATGGGTCTCGAACCAGTCTTTGTTTTGAGTTCTGTTTTTGCCAAATGTGGCTATAGCTGACTCGTAGATAACTAAGCTCAGGGCGCTCCACACTTTTTCAGCATTCCCTTTTAGGCCATGTTCAGATATAGCCTGCTCAGTGGTCTCTCAGAACTGCAAACATTTCACGTTGTCTTTCATGCTGCGTGTGTTGAAGCGTAGTAAGCCTTCATGTTTGGATTCATGTAGCTTTTGGGGCTGCACTCTTACCCTGTTGCTCACAAGTGAGTGGCCGGTGTCACAGTCTGCACTGTGCTAGGTGCGGATGTGAAGTACACTGGCTTGGTCACGTCCCTTAATAATAACCAGGTCAAGTTGATGTCAATGACCAGATCTCAGGTACAGCCATGACACCTTGTGATAATGTTTGCCCTTAAAGAATGTGTTGGTTATGCAAAGCTGCTTCTGAGCGCACAGTTTGAGTAACCTCTGGCCGTTCTCATTAATTATGCAAACACCGTGGTGTCCGAGACATGATGGTCCTAATATGTGGTCTGATCCGAATCTTGCATAGAATTCGCCGAGAAAGAACAGCTTCTCGCCCTGTGGTAAGCGCTCGAGAATATCATGCAAAGTGTAATAGAAGTGGAGTATAGACGCTAATGACTCGAACAAAGTCTCCAACGCATGATATGCCGTGTGAGATGATGCTCTCAGATATTGCTACCGGTGTCTCGATCTTCTGTATCAGTGCATTGCTGACGACAAACCCCACGTCATGTTCACAGTGTTCGTCAGCAACACATGTAGTACATTTAGCACAACGGTGGCACAAGTTTTCATCTAAATATGTAAAAACTGTCGAAATGGCGTTATCTACAACTCTGCAGTTTTTCAAAAAGTTGGATTTTTTTTTTACCAGCTACCCAAATTATAGTACGAGCCAAAGTGCCAATTGGTACCAGTGTTGAAAATCTGCATTAAGATGCCATCCTGCAAAAATCTTGATTTGAAGGAGTTTTTATGAACACATCGACATTGCCTTTAACCGTTTCCAAGTAATCTTTTCTGGGAAGATCCCGTGCATACTATTCTGACCTATAAATTCTCTGAAATTATAATTTTTCAAACTCCTATGTATTCTAGAATGAAGCTTGTTTGTTTGTATTTATATTTTGACAAATAGTAATTAAGCAAGCGGACTAGAAATACTTCCTTAGAAAGAACATCTGTTGACAGTTTATAGTTTGTCCAAAGAAATTCAGCTTTCCAACGTCAATATATGCCTCGGTAGGGTTCATGCCCAACAAAATTAAATCAACATCATTTTTTTTAATACCTAGAGATACCCTTGTGGTACTTATCACAAAAATGGTTTACTCTCTGTAACTCTAATAAATTATCGGAGGTGAAATTAAACCTCGTCTCACAACCTTATATTGCCCGTGGTATTGCAACACTGTTCTAGAGTATCCTAAAGGGCAACGGAATAATTACATCATCATTTACTCCCAGATTAATAAAGCTAAAGAAAGAACTTATAAGCTTATGGTTTACTTCTTTAATGTTTTTCTTTGGGCTTTCATATCTAGAGTTATTTACATCTAAGTGTTTATGTTAAACGGTCTCCTGAATATTCTCAGAGACTAGGAACTAAGACGTGTAGGCCTATCTTCTCCTATAACTTGACACAGATTTGTCAAATTCAACGATATTATTTAACTGAGTCATCATATTAAATAGATAATCCAAGCATACCTAAGATAATGACAAAAGGAGCATATCGTCTGCCACTGTTGGGCATGAGCACAGCCAGTTGAAGAAATATAGACTGCTGTTTGACATCGTCAATGTATTTAGAACTTCGTTAATTAAGACAAGAAACAGTAAAGGAGATAAAATGCTGCCCAGACGTGTTTCTTTCTTATTTACAGGAAAATTTGAGGATATCATATTTCTGTAATTTGCCCTCCTACATATATTTGTGTACATGTTGACAATGATCTTCCAATTGTAATATTGATTTTAATATCAGGTATCTTATAGACGATCATGCCAAATGTAGTCCAAAGTTGTTTCCGTATCCAAAAAAGGAAGCATGTAACTTGCTGCCATTCTCCTCCGCATAACACATAAGTTCATGTAATTAGGTTAAGATTTTTTTACATTCTAACCCTTTCTGCAACACTTTTTGAAGAAGATTTAGGGTGAATGAGGCAGCATCCAATTCAGATTGGATTCAGTTCAATACATTTTTTTTCAAAGACCTAGTAAATGACAGGAAAAAGTGTAATTTCCGTTTCGCTATCTGGACCGCATTTATTGTTGTTACTTCCCTTAAATAAGGTTTACTGTACCTCCCATGGCCTTTTCCGGGAGGTACTCAAACTTTATAAATTCTTTAAAAAGGACACCAAAACAGGTGTGGATTCCCCATTTTAATTGGTTGTAATTTAGATTGTCATATGCCTCTAGTTTACTATGGAAAACATTTGAGAGTACCATTCAGACTTCTTCTACTGTAACTGGGGGTACAAACTCATTATATTCATGACATTCCCACTGGTCAACGTATGTTTTTACATTCGTATAAAATGCTTCATTATTTACACCATCATGTGAGAAAGAATACAATGCCTCTAGATAATTACCCTATATTTCATTTTCTCAGATATTCATGGTTTAGAATTCGTACCTGGAGATATGACAGTTTGCACGAATAAATTTGTGAAAGGTTCATACATATTGCTTAATTGAGCTCTTTGCTTTTACTAGCATTTGAGAATCTTAGAGAGTAACGGCTTAAAATGTATTTGTGATTGAAGATACGACTGAATACATGCATAAACTAGTGGAAGGCTTATAATATTAAATAAAGTCACACACACAAAACATATATACATATGAATGGTATATACCTAACTGTTGAACAGAAAGAATCAGATCGTAACTCAAATGTGAAACAAAGCAAACCAAAAGAGTGTCAATACTACTTCCTCAAGGGAAGTTAACAAAAAATGAAATCGAAATTTACATCCGGCTATTGTTATGTTAAAAACAATTAGACTACTGTAAATGTACAGTAACACATCAGTACTCGTATACCATATTTACTGGTGTTTTTCTACCCCCTATACTACTGTACAATCCGCTATTTCGCACTTAAATATGTCTTACCCAACTGTAATGAATTCAAATGCAAGTAGTCTTTAATTGAGAATAAAAATATGACTAGCGATCGACAAAATTGTGTATGAAATGATATGAGACAATTATAAAACACTGGCTACAGTCATAATTAACAATCATGTGTTATTCCACCTTTTCATCAATCAGCATACAAGATTCGGAAAAATAGCTTTTGCAAGTTATCAATCACATTATATATTCTCAGGGGTTTGGAAGGGAATATCGATACTCCTGAGGTAACAAAATCATTTATCGCATTTACTGTTACGCGATTGTTTCTCTCTTCACTGACCCAGCCAACAGTTCTTGCTGGTTAGTTTTCATCCACTTGAAGAAGACGGGTATTTTCAACATCCCGAACCAGAACAGACAAAGTCACATAGTGGTTAACGTAGTTTCCAGTTTCACTGTTTGTGCGGTCCTGTGGTAGATTTTCTTTATGTTCGTTTGATGATCTATCGTAGTAGTTGATCGATAATGCAGCCTGTTAGAACAAAATGAACATATATAGTCATTTTTATCAGAAGTAAAATGGATATATGTAGATAAGTGGATATATGTATATATATATATATATAGATAGATAGATAGATAGATAGATAGATAGATAGATAGATAGATAGATAGATAGATAGATAGATAGATAGATAGATAGATAAAATCTTCTCTTTTGTCCAGCATGGGTAAAAGCATGATGAAAAGGATGACCAGACAGATTTTGCACCCCCCCCTACCCCACCATAATTTCTTTAGCGTGCAAGGAATAAAATGTGCATTTAAAGGAAATCAAAAGAGAGATAGGGCTGCAACAGGAACCAAATTTAGGACTCGAGTACTCGAAGTGCAGATTCGACTCAGCCTCATGCCTGCCTACCTAACCTATCCGGGAGAGTTTTGAAAATTTGAATACAACATATTAGTACATTTTCCATTGATAAGAAACGATATTTTTGCTCATATATTTAGTGTGCATGCGATAAAAATCTACAGCAATTAGAGATATCACAAAAGAAAGAATCCTATTGTCTGTCAATTTCGGATGACCGATTATACATTTAACACGATTTTACGGGGAAGTTTACCATTTTACAATAACTCTCAAAGCTCTAACAATGTAAGACATGACTGCTAATAATATGATACAAGACTGCTAAAAATATTATACAAGACAGCCAACATAATTATACAAGATTGCTAATCCGGTGCTTCATTTGTAAATGTAACATAGGATCAAATATTTAATCGCTGTTTGTCATTCTCTGAGGACTTGGGTCCTCTTCTACACCACACCACACACCTACACTGTAATGCAGCATAAAGAAGTTTATGGTATCTAGAGGCCTGATTGATCAAAATACATTTTCTGCCTTTATTCTCTTTGGTGACGGCTTTAAAGTTCATAATTTATTCAAAATGAAACAGGCATATATTGGATTCACCCCTTTTATATTCGAGATACCAATCGATTTCTACAGCAAATCATGAAGTTTCAATTCTAGTTTATTTATTGGCTGCAATATGTGTGTGTGTGTGTATGTTATCGCAAGGGTTGTTTTGGAATAATCATTGCAATTTCAAACTCTCTCTGCTATAAGCTTCAAAATTGGTTTGTTCAGGACATAGATAACGTACAAGTAAGTGTTAAAGCATAATCCCTTCATTAATTATATGGCGTTGAGTGGATTATGGACCAACGAATGTGGCGGATAGTGACGGGTGTGAATAAACTGGATGAATTTGATCCTGGGAGATGACCATTGATGATGACCCTCAATATTATGTAGTGTGCATTAGGAGAAACGGAGTAATGTGGTCAAACGGGTCTTCCCTCGTCAACATAGGAGCCCACTCTACCTCTGTTACCAAAGGGAAGTGTGCCTACCTATGAAAGTCAAAAGATAGAGTAACCGAGGAGGCTGGCTTTTGGGCGGGCGTGGGTAATCAGTTGCAGAACATATGCAGATCTTGTCCGACCCGTGGGGCCTGTACGGACTAGTAATCTTTGGCACCAAAGGGATGCTGGCATACCCGGTTACCTTAGAATAGACTGTCAGTTGGTCTTCGGGACTCCATGCTATTAAACTACTGGGCATCCTTGAGCTGTGTCCCGATTATCTTATTATTTGCGTTTATGTTGTTATTTCAGAATTAATACTAGTAGTGGCTTTGTACTAGGTCTGCTGTTATATATATATATATATATATATATATATATATATATATATATATATATATATATATATATTACACGACTTGAATTCCCATTATATGTTCCATTCTGAGAGAGAGAGAGAGAGAGAGAGAGAGAGAGAGAGAGAGAGAGAGAGAGAGAGAGAGAGAGATGTTATCTCATCTATAGTGCTGTAAAGATCATTCGGGAACTCATGATCGTAACTGCCATGTCCAGGACTGTTTAGGCTCAGGTATTTTGCGTTAGTTTTTCGATCATCATTAATTAGTTTCTTTTCATTTCGAATCTTTGAATACAGTTCGTCCAGTTCTATCCCGTCAGCAGGCCCTTCCGAATTGTATTGCCAGCTGTTTTTTCCAGAATTACACATCTTGCTCACCGATTCTTCGCTATTCGTTTGCCTTCCAATCGTGTGTGATAAGTGAATCAAAGTTCGCAAAGACAAGCTTTTTCGAACTGGGTTCCAAACGTTTTGGGTGTCATCAGAAAGTTTATTCAAGCTCTTGGATTTTCGGTGAACGTTAGAATAATTTGATCTCTTAGCATTTCTGTGTATATTCGCTTCCACAGGTGGAGATGGTAAAGGTCTGTCCAGCTTCTCAATAAATTCTCGGGACAATGTTATGATGTTCAAGTCAATATTCGGCTGTCACAGCAGTCGAGAGGCTCTAAAACCTTAAAGAGCAAGAAGAAGTAAACTGGACAAAACATGCGCATTTTAAAGATACAAATTGCGATTCATTTTGTAACGTAAAATAAATTCCTAAATCTTTTATACTTAAGACCTATTCTCTGACTCATTTTTTGGAAATTATATTTTTGTATCTAAGTGTCGATAAAATGATAGAATCTCTGATAGAAAAGAGGAATTTACGAAAAAAGTTCATGCTAATTTGGTTTGCAATGTCAGCATTGAAAACTTTTGGACAAATCTCAATCTTGGACTTGAACAATTGTTGTGAATTCGTGGTTTTCTCTTAGATGCTAAGTATAAATAGTGACTCAAGTTAAAACTGGTCCTGTACATAGATGCAAGTAATATTTAGCAGCATCATCAACATATTTTTCGTAGTTTCTGGCATAACGAGTAATGGTAACCCGAAGCACACGTAACTTATGGTACATGCATTTGCTATCATTTGTAGCCTCGTGGCTCCCTTGAAATAAGAAAATTACATTTCCATCGGATTGTGTTATGTCAATTCAGAAATGTGCAGAAAAAACTCCATTGATTTATATAACTATTTGAACAGAAATATGTGTATACTTCAAAGTGATTATTCTAATTTTTAAAACATCCACAAGGTTTCGCACTCAAATTCGCAAGAATCCACAATATCAATGCTCTAAAACGTTGTTGCGCGCGAAATCCATTTTTGTTTCAAAATAGGAGTACTAAGCAAGTTCATCTTACCCCAAAATATTTTACTTTACTTGCAAGCAGGGATAATATACATGTACTTTAATATTACAATCTACATGTAATTCATATTCAACCAACAAAATCTGAAAGGTTTGAATTTAAAAGCTGCAAGCACTTAGAAAATTCCGTACAATGTAAAGCAATTCCGCAAATTTTAAAATGTCAAGAAAAAATACGCATAATTGCCTAATCCGCTGCAAATTCGCAAACTTGCTTTAAAATTCTCACTCTGCGAACAAATCCGCTAGTGTGGTCTGACTGATACGGTTTATTTGCAAAGTGGCATAGGTGTTCTAGATATATTTGGTCAGGTCAATTTCTATAATATTTGTTTTCTTTTTTTAATAATAATAATAATAATAATAATAATAATAATAATTTTATTTATTTATTCATTATTTATTATTTATTTATTTATTGATTTCTTTAAACAAGGTATTGAAACATTGTGGGTTATCTACTCTCCCAAAACAGCTGCAGGGATTTGTTCAATTTTTCAATTAAATATTTTGATATGTTTCCATTTGCTAATAGTTAAGGCAGTTCAGCTATTTTCGCCTGATCAGCACTTTCCAAAAGTATATCCTATTTGGTCTTATACAGCATGAACACATTTACTTTAAAACTTGGCATCTGAAAAAGAAATCCTTTCTCATTTGTTTCATTTTGTGTACCTTAATGTATGCCTGAATCATACCTAATCCTCTGGATGCATTTTTACGCCCAAGCATGACTAGAACTAAAAATCCAATGATGACTAGCAAGAGCGCAACAATGGCTTGTCCCAACCCAAGCAGTCCCAGTTGATGACCTGAGAAAGGAAATAAAAATGCACATTTTCCGGAGTTCAATAGAACGAGAACTCGCTAGAACAATGGCACAATGTAAAGCACGACATTTGCAAAGAAATACTATAGTGCTAGCAACATTAGATAAAACTAGGTTTTGTTTGTAAAACACGTAAGCCCCCACTTTAGATCCAACAGTCTAAGTCCAAAAGTTCAAATAATTAGAAGAAATTTGAACAATTGCCATAATGGCATGGAAATCTAATTAAGTAATGTACATATTTTCATATCTACATACAAATTTAAATTGCCTATGGTGAGTGGTTTTAGGGCAATCTCCTTAACAAAACGTTTCGAAACACACGGACGGAGGGACGGACTTACGAATGTATGGACAGTCGGACGGACGTACGGGACAAAATCAAGCAGGTGGGGCATTCAAAAAACTATATGTCATGTGATGTGTAGCAATTTTTATTTTCTAAAGGGATTTCAAAGAATACACATACTTTTGCAAATAGCGAATTGCGTACTGATGCTATTGAATTAAATTAATTAACTTGTGTAAGCCTTGCATCTATTCTAAACATGAGTACTCCTAATTTTCTTGTTCTAAATGGTTTCTTTCGATTTGTATATCCTCTTTAGTTTTGAAGATTTCATCTTTCTTACGTATGATCACTGCGCATTATTTGAAATTAAATTATGCATTTACTCCATGATACATGTAATTCAAATTCAGCTGCAAGGCCTAATTTTTGTCGAGAAATGTCTTCAGGTTGATAAAATAATGGTAATTTATTGGCATATTTACCTTCATTGTCTCCCGGACTGGATGCAAATGTAGATGGATCTAAATTGAAATGAAGCGGCATGTCAAATATAATTACAAAGTTTGAATAGATTGATTCCTTTTTCCTATTAAGCAGTCTTAAAAGCACAGCTGAATAAGTTATTAAGTTATATATATATATATATATATATATATATATATATATATATATATATATATATATATATATATATATATATATATATATACAATCAGGAGTTTGGAAAGATATCTGTCTATCTATCTGTTGTTGTAATGTTTTATCTTATTTGCATCCCCTATAGTAAAAGTCGATGATGAACAAGTAGATTTATTTGCTTCCACTATGTATAAAATTTCCAGTTTCACATACCTTGGTTTGCTATTTTTATTTTACGTGGATCTTATAAGTTACTTGTTAAACACAATTTAAAGAAATAACAATACGTATCGTCTTTGAAAATGTGTCTTTATTTTTTTTGGGCCAAGATTCCTGAATTAACGAACGCATAGTATAGAGAACAGGCATATCATATGTATCACAGCATACTAGGGGTGAAACGATTAATCGATATATCGATACTTTTTCTATATCGATATCCATATATGATATATGTAATCAGTGACCGAACGTGCCGATGAGATAAAAAAAACCCAAAAAACAAAATTAGCACAGAATCGGCAAGGGGGCAGATTCCAAACCGCACGAGTTATAGCCACCGTGTCAATTTGTAGAAGGGGAGTGGGTGTTGTCAATAATTTCCTTTTTCACTGACAGGAAGTACAATGTGAATGAGTTGGTTGTTAGTCATCTCCGCTCCCACATTCGGACATGTTCTAGATAAGATTTTCCTTGCAAAAGGAAATTGCACTGTTTCTTCCGTTTTGAAGATAACACGGTAATGACTTCAAAATTTAAGTGAAGACATGAAATTGGTAATACGATGTTTTAAAAACATTCATTCATTGCAAACAAAGGGCGTGGTGACCAGGATGAGTCATACATCTGATCGAATGGAGCAGCCTGAAATGGCCTTAAACGTTGAATACAAATCATTAAGAGCTAACATGTAGTCTGTTTGGAAGTATTATTATTATTATTTTTTTTTTCTTTAAATCTTGTCAAGGATGAGAATGGCATATGAACAGATGATAAGTTTATGTTTGTTTGTAATCTGCTTACTAGAAATACACCCAATATGTCAACACATACAAAATTGCACCACCCTACCATTGACAGACCTTCTAAATATAAAAAGACTATCATATTGATATGTGTATCAATAATGTATCGTATCATAGGCTATCGATACGTGGCAGAGGTGTGTCGTTTCACCTCTACAGCATACCTATAAAAGGTTGATGGTATTACCTGGCACATAATTCAAAATAAGGGGGCGTGATTTCGCAGTCTCATTTGTTTCGGGATTTGTTGCAATACAGGTGTAAACACCATCCATTCTTGAATCGAATCTGTTGATTACAAGTTCTCCATTCTCGACGTGGATGTGGATATAACCATCCCACAGAAAAGAGCAAACCGGATGACATTTGGCCAAGCATTTAATTTTTAAAGATTCGTGGACCCTTAGGTAAATATCACTTTTGTCGAGGCTCAAAGTTACACTGTCAGGTCCATCTAAATGTAAAAAAAGAATATAATCATAAAGTTTAAGACAGACATTAGAATTCATTAATATTTGCATGATGAGCTAGAAAAGAGCTTGTGCACGCGTTCATGTGATTTTCAAAATATCATTGACCTAGCCCAAAGGGTAAGGTGGATGGAGGAAGAAAGAATAGAAACAAGAGATTCAGAACTCAAAACTTTACGAAATGAAGTTAAGTCACATGAGCGCAAGGAAAGGGAAATCCAACATGCACCGAAGTTAACGAGACAATGTTTAGCTTCATTCTTTTCTTTATATATCTCAGTTTGCACACACTATTTTTTGATCTATATACCTATCTGTATGACTAGAGTCATGGTCTGTTGTTAGCCGTTCCATTCATCTGTCTGTCTAATACGATATTTTCCGATATTTGATACATACAAGTATATGATATAAAATAAATTGTAATTGGAAAGCGAAAATATACTTACAATAAGGGTCTGGTGCATAAGGTTCCCTTTCTAAACAACAGTTCATCTCGGAGCATACACTACATGAAAAAAGGCTAAACTTGTCTCCCATCATTAATCTTTCAAACTTCAGATAAGATGATTGCATTGATGCGTTTCGTAGATCTTAAAAATGTCCCGTTTAATTTCCAATGGTAGATCATGTCATCGAATTCGCCGTCGACTGTGCACGTTGTGATTAAAGGCTTGTCAAGGATGGACTTTTGTGATTTTCGTATTTGCGGCTTGTCTGGAAGTTAATATGAAAAGAAATACAATAAAGGTTTCATCGAAAAATTAAGTTCTTTTACTTAAAGAGTACAGTCAATTTCTGCACTTTAATAAAGTATTATTGAACGTGCATGTGGTGGTCTATATTAATTTTAAACGAGAAACAAACTGGAGTTCTCTCCTGTGAAAACCATATACAAACCCCACCGTATAACACCAAAATGTACAATGACATGAGTCTTCGCCACAATTTAAATTTTAAAAAAAGTTTAAGCTTATTCCTATTTTTCATACGTCTCATATATATAGAAGAAATGAGGTTTTCTTGACATATCGAAAGCTTTTTGGAGTTGAAAAGTAGCATAACATCTCGTTTGCATAATATAACATAAACAACAAATGATATAACAGTCGTTGAAATAAATTACTTGTCTAAATTTCCAATAATTAAATATACGAAATCTAGTGTATAAACTAGCTTAATTTTCAGATTACAAAAGTTTTGATAATATAATACGTCTTCCAGGGAAGGGAATATCTAAGTGGTACCTTTATATATCTAAACGTTGGGAAGATGTCAAACTAAGAATAGCAAAAGTACTTGTTTTCATTGCCTTTGACACAACGGTTTGAGAAATATCAATCATAGAAAACATATTTTACTGAAGTGTTTAATATGTTGATTGACATTCCTTGTGTGTGTGTGTGTGATAGGGCTTCCATAGGACGTGAGATTGTGTTACTAGTGCAACTGTGCATTAATGTCAATGGGTATGTAAAAGCGGGTGCTTATGAATTTTCTGGTTAGGTATGTGATATGGCTATGTTTATCAATAGTTAAATGAATTATGTTTCCTCGCTTGATTTTGTTGTTGAAGTTTTTTCCATAATTAAATTGTACAAGAAGACGTTTAGTTAGATTCGTATATTCATTGACTTACTTTCTTAAATAAAGTTGCTTATAATAATAATAATAATAATAATAATAATAATAATAATAATAATAATAATAATTATTATTATTATTATTATTGTTATTATTATTATTATTGATGTTGTTGCTGTTGTCCTTTTTATTGTTGCTGATGCTGTTGTTGTTATTATTAGATTGTATGACGTCAAGTTGCGAAAAAAATTACAACCGTCAGTAAACGTTTTGATAAAGACGGTTGTGATTGTGAAAACGTCAATAAAAATCAAGATTTTATTGCATTCTTTAAAAAATGAACAATTATTATTATTATTATTAGTATATTATTATTATTATTATTTACATAAAAGGATTGCAATTATATCGGTTATTGTTTTGTCTACATCATGTATGGATTGGAAAAAGGATAAAGAAAGAGCTTTGTTATACTTAAGATGGCCATATATGGAGGGGGGGGGGTCTGTGAAAAGTGCACTTTTTAAACTTGAGAAAGGGAAGGCGACGTTCAACTGAACACTTCGATCCCTTCGACAGATCCATCCCTGCATACTTTTGTTTGATGACATATGGGTAAATCTCGAGAATTTGATAAGATTTGTATTGGCGTTGATGACTTTATAGCAAATTCGACAGCTATGAAAAACACTTGAAAGGACAAGACTGGGAGTGATTTACCATTGAACAAAATGTACAGAGAGGCTCTTGATAATAAGAAAAGATACTTACACGTTGCGGTAACCTACCTATAATTTTCAGTTCTTTGGTAATTGTTTTATTCCTTGCTCCATGCAACATCTGACCCGTGTACTTCCCGCTGTTTGCTTGAGTTACGTTGATCAATAACACAGAGAAACGCCATTCCTTGTCGCTGATATTCCGTACATCGCAATACTTTGAAGAGTCTATAACAATTTTGCATTTCATAGATTCCATCCGCGCAATTTCTATCCCATTTGCGTTAAAAACGTTTATCGAATAGACGTAAGACTTTAAATACGTTTGTTCTAGTATCCATTCCAATGTTGCATTGCATCCAGGGATGGCAATCACCTCGTTTTCTAAATAGACAATGTAAAAAAACGTTGAGGAAGGGAAGTACGGGTTTTCGTAGGATATTCACATAAATCTTCACATAATAGATTTAAACTGATATACAGTATGTTTTGTAATACATTACTGGGAAAAGATAATTCAATATCTTTTAATTTGAAATATTGTCTACAATAATTCGAAGCTGTTCTTAGTACTTACCGCTGTATTTAGCTATCCCCTCTGTGAAGATTATGCTGAAACACAGAATCACTACACACATTATGCCCATTTTCCTAAACAAAATATCAGATGAATTTGTTAATGAATTAAAACAATCTTCATGTGTAGTTCTTGGCGTCTCCTTTAATGTGAAATGAGTAAGCTGCTCGTGAATTGTTGCCCAGGATGTAATAAAACGGAAACATTTTACATTTCCGAACTATGATAGAAAGTAGAGCAGAAAGATGATTGTATCTTCATTTGTTGCATCATTATTATAAGGTGCTTTAAACAATTTTGATAGATTGAATATAGTTGGTAGATTAAATATGAAATAGGCAGTGTTTGCTATCCGACCTGGCAGCTAATACCTCACAACAACCGAGGTGTTCTGCATTTTTCCGCGAAAAATACTAAAATGCTAGAATGGCAGTGCGACTGACTTCTAGTGACGTCATGTACATGCTGACTAACATCGCGTGACTCAGTGGATCCTTGGCTCACTTCGACAGGTGTGCTTTCTTAGCTTGTGCAAAGGTAATAAAACTGTTCCGAATTGATTGTCTATTGACCTTTTTCGTTGCCACTCTTTGAAAGTATAAATTACTTGTTAGTTTGTTCAGTTTTTGAACTGGTTTCATAATAGGTATTCACTAATGCTTCACTGGAGAGAAGAGATCGAGATCAGTATAATTTATTTGACTGGTTCCAAAAACTGCATTCGATATAATGTTAGTAACACTCTTGGGTAACTCTGGGTAGAAGCATAACATCCTATTGACCAAAAGCCACACCTAGTGACCAACACAGTTTTAGTAACCAACACGAGCAGCTACCGATCAGCACCCACAGCAACTAATACTCACACCTACTGACTAATACAAAGTCTTACTGACTCTTTTAAAATGCAACATGGCGACTGTTAGACTGAGACTAAAAGTTTTAAAAAAATTCCGAAACTAGCACAAACATTGGCGGAGACTAAAAATAAAACCGGAATAATTAATGAAAATGTCCTAGACTAAAAGAAACACTAAAATTCCGAAAAAAATAAACGGAATTTAACGGAGCCGTAATAGAATCTGGAATATTCTATGAAAACATATGGCCATTACTAAAATTCCGAAACTGACACGGAATTTAAAACATCAGAAAAAATTAACAAATTGTAAAAATAAATAGAATACAAACATAAGCAATTTAAAATTGCATAAGATTATTTAAAACTTAGAAAAATATTTATACAAATAAAATAAATATTTAAAAGTGTTTGACTAACAAAATCGTAAAATTAAATAAAAAATAAAGCAAATTTACAACAAGGCATTCAAAAACATTTTGATAAAATATTTTTGGAAGGTAAACTTAAACAAAAATATTTTTGGAAAGGCAAACTTATACACACACATACATACATAAAAATAAGCACAAATATAGAGAGGTTGGCAGTATCTAGTAGTATGTCTAGTATGTCTAGGTTTAAAAACCTGGGTGATCTGAAATGGGCCGCTGGTTTAACTTGAGAAGGGTTCTTTGTTTTGATCCCGTACCTCCCAGTCAAGAGTCCACGTCCAGAACATCTATTTCCCCACATATCCTGTCGCTATGGATCTACACTTTTTCAGTCTTCTACTGTCGGGTTTAACTCTTCAGGTAATGACTGTGGCTGTTGTTGTTGCTGCTGCTGTTGCTGCAGATTCCACTGTTTTAACAGCTGCCACTGTTCCGTACTGAGTTGCTACTGCACCATCTGCTACTGTTCTAGCTGTTGCTGTAGTTGCAGCTCTCTCGTGGTTTCCCACTACCTTTTTCCCCTTTGCTTTTTCTTCGTTTATGACATCCATTGCTAGTCCTTTTGCCATTCCAAAATGGATGCCGGTTGTCTTTGCTAGTCTCTTTTCCTCTGAAAGCAGCTTCAACTCCTCCATCCTGTCCATAAGTTGCTTGATATGTTCTAACTGGACCAGTCACACATTCATAACATGATAACCGACAACCACATTTAAAAAAATATAAATCAGCACTTTAATAGGCCCCGCTTAATTTATCATCAACAAAGAATGACGTTAGAGGATTAGGGCAGTCCTTCCTCTTCATGTGCAATACTTTACTTCAAAAATCATTACCAATACAAGTAACACACACACACACACACACACACACACACACACACACACACACACACACACACAGAATAAACATACATTTATTTACAAGATTGACAACGTCGGTAAGTGACACCCGTGTTGCAATGTTCTAGGATGGTTTCCTCTTTCCATCGATGGACACTACGATTTTGAGATAAAGAAAAAAGATAACCATAATAATCATGAAAGCACAATTCTATTGTTTCACCGTTTCTAGGGAAATGGGATCCAAAACGAGCCAGTAAATTTTCTAAAGGGAATCCAAGACTTTAATGATGACGAAAATACACACAATATTGTCTACGCACCACTGAATCTGATCCTTATAATCTCACATTGTTGAATTGAGTGCAAACAGCATTTCTTCTCATAAAGTATGTGATATAATGGGTTCTTGATTGATAAAAATCGTCGGCGTGGATGACATAAGCTCGAACGTCCTTGTTCTTTCTTTGCACAGACAACTGAACTTCAGTAGCTGTAAACGAACTGTATGTCAGGAGTCAACTAAGATCCAGTGTGTTCGTTTCTTTTAACCCGTGGACTTTACAGGTAATGATATGCAAACTTTTTCATTTAAGCTGGTCCATCAGGTAGGTGGAAGATTGGAAAGTATCGGTACTCTGCTGCAAGAGATTTTCGATGCGGTTCGTATCGGTCATAGTTGGTGGAGTTTTCGAATGCTGTAGCAAGTCTGTAGACCATTCGTTCAAGATGTTCTCCTCTTAGATCATAGTCCATGCTTTTTCCTGATAATTTTCCGACTTTTCTTCTTGACTCATCATTAAATATTTGTTGTGTTATACTTGATTAGGATGCTCGATTTGACCACCATGACAATGTTTTTTGGTTACGTGCGCCAGTCTCTTACCCAAGTAATTATTCTTTTCTTCTTTTTTTTCTTCTCCACCACTTTGATTTTGTGTCTGTGACTGCTGTGGTTCCCGTTTTTGACCATCTATAGAATTGGAAAGGTGATGTTAATGTAGTTGTTGTGGTTGTTGCTGCTTTTAGTGTTGTGGTAGTGTGATAGTTTTGTTTTCTTAACTCTATTTCTCAAATGGCGGAATAGCTTACGTAATGGATATGTGCAATACGTCAGTCCATCGCTAATTGTTATTGTGTACTTTGAAAACCCCCCGTAAGGCTGTCGTTTAACTATACTAATATTATTACCCTGGGATCTAGTTTAATTAAAAATCATATGCTTATGATATTCAATATGACTGAAAGGGGTGCCATCATAAAAAATGTTCCATCACGTACCGTATGTAAGTATGTAAACGGCGTGAAAGATGGTTCTGAAACTTTACGAACACATTTTTGTACGTAAATAAACATTTATTGTCATACTAGTTGTCACAAAAATGTTTGCATAAGTGAGAATACATATGATAACACACGTTTCTTTATAAGTAGTAACTAATCTAGCCCAATAGTTTAGCATGCGAGTTTGAATGTTAAGAATTAAGGGGAACTGACCAAGTTCACCATATACCATATATAGAAAGATACATTTTTTAGCTTTCAAAATACTTCTAGCTGACAATCAATAGGCAAATGTAAAATGTGAATTCGCTTTGTAAGTAAAAACATACTTTAATTAGCTTTATATACTAGCTTTTTCAGGACATTGGAGAATTTTCTAGTGTTGTGAAATATTAGGCCTAAATATTTATATTCTTCTACAACATCAATATAGGCATTTCTTATCTTAAATTTGTATGTGTGATCTTTATTTTTAACCAAATACAACAAGTTTTGTTTTCTCTGTATTGATTTTAAGTTTCCAGCTATCTCAATAGCTACTAAATGTATCAAGGGTATATTGCATGTCAGTATGATTATCTGCGACAAGTATAGCGTCATCAGCGTATAAAAGCAACATAACATATAACATATTTACAAAATCAGAACGTTCGGAGGGTACAGCACAACCCTGACACGCATTTGGAAATTAAAATGTTTGTAGGTCATTTAGGAATAAGGAGAACAATAATGGAGATAAATATCCCTCTTATCTTACACCATTTCACAGGAACTCCCCCCTCCAACCCCCCCCCCCGAATATGTATTATTCACACAGACACATGAGTAGATATTATTATAAATACTAATTATAAAATTAAAGCTCATTCCCCTGATGCCTATTGAACACAATTTATGCCATAATCCTGCTCTTCATACATTACCAAATCCAGTTTAAAAATTAACAAAAGTACACCAAACTTTCTTTTTGAATTGTCTAAAAATGTCAGTAAGGCTATGCAAAGAAAATACATCGTCTATTGTAAAGTAGTCTTTCCTGAATCCAGCTTGAGTCTCAGATAGTAAATTAATATCATCAAGGAATTTAGTCAATCTTAAATTAATTATTGTATAGCCAGAAAACCAGTCTTCTGGTGGGGGAATAAAAAATAGAGTACTCAATATTTTGAGATGTACCCATTGACTAGTAAATGGATTTTTTTCCTCTTTCCTTCTGACAAAATAGCACATGAAATACTAGTGTGAGGCTATGTTATTAGGTGCGGACCATGACGTTTCTCTTTTTAACAGCAATAGGCCCCCCCCCCCAAAAAAAACAAAAAACAAAAAAACAAAAAAAACAAACAAGAAACAAAACAAACATGCAGCGAAACACCTGTTTTTCAAGACTGAAAAAAATCTCTAACCCTAATGAATGGAAGCATGTGTTGTTTGTATGCAAATCTAATGCAGAAATTATTTTTATTTCTTAATATACAGTATTAACATTAAGATCTATATGAAATAAATTAGTGGTCCGATCCCTATAGGAGTGAGTATAGTGTGTGTATCCATGACAATTATGTTCATCTCTACATTCGTTTCAGTGTTATTAGTTGATTTATGAGAAATTACAATACAATGGATCATTTTCGGAGTAATTTAGAGCAGAAACAATTGAAACTGCAAATAATTATGGAAAATAAGACTCATGAAGCTTTATAGCTGCCCAATATCTACTACTATCTAGATCATATTTTTAAAACTTCATGTGAGATTGAAGTCTAAGTTCTAATAGACCATCTATTGACCATGATTCTTCACCACCAATATCAATTTGAACAGTTATATTTGCACAACAGGCACAGTTAACAACTTCCTGAGATGTATGAAATCGACCATAGGCACAGAGTTTGTTTTTGGTCACTACAATAATAGCCCTGTTTTCGTTCTAGTTACATTTTCTACCTGAATGTAACATCACTGAGTTGCGGGGTGGAATGGTGTTTTCCCAACGCCTAAATTCATTGCATTATTGTGCATATTATCACATTGGATGTCAATAATGTTTTCTGGATCGTTTCGCAACATATTCACTTTTCTTATTTCATATAGGATCTTTGCCATATCTTTCCTACACGTGCTCTTCTCACTCGACTTGATATGAAATTTATGAATTTATTACCTTTTGTAACATAGAATCTAAAATGTATCATATTTCTTTTGCACGGTGCTTTTCCAATGACTTCATTTCTAATTTACAACTCTCTGTGCCAAGGTATAAGTTGGAGTGGTCCATTGTTTGAGAATGAAATACTCATCCCAAAGTAGCATCTGAACTTTAACACTAAAATACTACATGTATTTTGCATTTTTTACTACAGTTAGGAACTTTGCGAAGAGTTCTGTCTCTCAGAATAAACGATTTTGGTGCACATATCTCTTGAGCTATATTTTAGAGGAAATATTTTGCTATTATTCATAGTTTGTTTTAGTAATTTTGGCGTACATTTCTTTGCTTCATGAATCAGTACATGAAAAAAAATCAATGCTAATGCTTTTTTGTAAGATTGAATAATGATGAATTTCTTTTTTCTCCCCTTCTTCGGAGTAACTGGCATGCAGATCAAGCTATGAATCTTTGGTGTTAGTCATCCTTATAAACTTGTATTGCACCCAATCTTCCTCTTTGTCAGTACCAGGGTATCAACCTTTTTTTTTTGATAAACAAGATTGTACTTTCTCTCGAAAAGTCTTTCATATTTTGTTTTTGTGACATCCCTTTATCCATTTTTCTCATTTGTTAACCCTTATTGTGAGAAATATTTCCTGGTTTGAAAAAAAAGGTGTTTCCTATTAAAATAACCTTTGGTTTTCCTCTTTACGTTCGGCATTTCTGACACTGTAAAATGACTGGTGTTTATAATTTGAATGTCAAAGTTCGACTGCAGTATCTGTTTTGCACTGTTAGAATTATATTCTGCATTGTTTGTATTATTTCTTTGCATCAAGGGAAGCTAGTATCAGCTTACAGTCTGGCCAGACCAACTTTTGGCCTTAGGTTCCGGACCCCTACATTCATACATTTCTCATGTGACAAGTGATGCAAAACAAAATGAACCTTTTCTCTTTCATAGGCACTTCTTAATATATGATTCAAGAAAACTAAAGCTCTAATTAAGAACATTTTAGGGATCAAAATATCATCTTTGCACCAGAAATGTATGAAAACCTGGGATTGTGTAATTTGATATTACTTATTTTAGAGCTATTTTCAAACACTAGTTACCATTTGGCCGCCATTTCGAGTCGAAATAGAACTTTGTAATGCTTATTATAAGCAATTTGCATGCATATATTATCCCATGAGGTTTATTGTAACTTAAAAATGGTCATGAGTAGAAGTTTTTCATTAGGAAGCATAATTATCATTTCAAAATAATCGGTTTCTTCTCGTGCAATGAATCATTGATTGTCATACAAAAGGAGAAAACTAACAAAAGGTACGATTATTAAGATCTTAAACAGTTTTCGTTATTTGTAAAAATGATGATGATGATGATGATGATATGATAATGAAGAGGAGGAGGATTATGATGACATGTTTTGCGATAGGTTGCCAGTGACAATATAAGACAAAAGTTCAATGAACTGCTCTCATGTAATAATAATTCCATTTATTGTGAATTGACTGCATTTTCTGTCATGTGCCTGGAAACGGTCAAGTGATACTGACCTTGAATTATTTACACCTCAGTAAATTATGGGTGACTACTTACGATTACAAATCGGTTTCCAATGTACTTTCTGTCAAGCTTTTTTGTATCAACTCCTTGCAGCAACAACGTCTATACCATCACCCCCACCCCACTCACTGTAACTTCAGATCAAAATCTGCAACCCAAGATAAAATCCCCGATTAGAAGTTCAAAACTGTAATCGTACAGCCCTTCCTGCACTCCAACATTTACCTCTGTAGCCAAACAAAACATGGGACAGGCTTTACGAGCAGCTATACCTTGATAAATTATTGAATTTTGGCTTTAAAATTATGTTCGAAGAACCAAACAGCTGTTATTTAGAGTCATTGTCATATGACGCAAGAACAGTGGATGTTAATACAAATGGACATGATTCTTTTGGGAACTATCGAGATGCGAAGAAAGCAAGAACAATGAATGCTAAGAATATAAAGCATCTTTATTCAATAAAACATCAGTGTGACCTTCATCAACTCTTGTGTTGTGATTCTGTATGGATTAGATCATCGAGTCGAGATGCGAAGAAGGCAAGACAATAAACGTTAAGAATATAAAGTATATTTATTCAATAAATATCAGTGAGACCCTCATCAGCTCTTGTGTTGTGATTCTGTGAGGGGTAGATTATCTTCGGTAGCCAAGTGTCTTTGATACACTTAGTTCTACATCGATAATGAACGAAGTGGACCGACAACCCTTGGCTAGCGAAGATGGGGCTGGGTAAACATTACAAAGAAGTACCTAATGCAATCCTTTGTACACATTATTTGATGCAAACATATTATTGACACGTCTGCATAACCCATAACTTTAGCGTATGGGTCGGAATTATGTTTCTGGTAGGATACAAACATCCTATTTACTCAGATGTATCCCAGGTGTCACAAAATAACTCTTTATCTTATTAATTAACCTTTAATTTATAAAAAAGTGTAAACAAATGGGTAACGGAATTTGTTATACTCGAGACATATGTATCGAAGAAAATGAGAACAAGAAAACAGTGTACTTTAATCATTATATATACTGTGAAATTTAAAGTAGCTAAAAAGACAGATCAAACAGTCGAAGAACGAATACAGACTTTTGTTTAGTTAATGCCAGGGATGACGTCTAGGATCAAGTTATACACAATGCAGGCAAAGATCCCCTTGATCAAGTTGAAGTCCTATCATCTTGTGTCTATTGTTTTGTTTATCACGTCTGCAGCGGAAAAGGATTATCCACACGCTTTCCTCAGTTTTCTCAACTTCCGCCCCTTACACCCCACCCACACCAAGCTCCGCAACAAGGGGATGGATCCACATTTGAAAACTGTTTTGCATATTTGCGGACCAGCCCTAATCATATCCCAGATTTCAAAGTCTCTAAGTCAAACGATATAGGGACACAGTTGGACGATATTACTCACTCGCGCACGCACACGTGTACGTTGACATAATCAGGATAACATAATCCCGAAAAAATGTTTTATCAAGTCTGCAGCGAGAAAATGCAACACGTGACCAATTGCTTTACAAAGCAAAATCCTGATGGTAGCAAACTAATTATGGGATTAGCTATGCTATTCACAGGAAACTTGCTATCTTTTAAAAAGTTTTATTTGCAAATATATTGATATAAGAATTAAATAGGCCTTACTAGAGATATTGAAGGGCTATCGAATCTCCCCCTAAGGGATAAAGTAAGGGACATGAAGTGATACATCTCTGTCTGTCTGTCTGTCTCATTGAAGCACAACATCAGAACATGGCCTTTTGCAGCAGGATTAACTTTGATGCAGAAAATTGAATGATTGATGTATTTATTTCCTCGGTTGAACAAATACTACAATCGATGATAGAAAGTAATGCAAAAGAGTGTACAAAGAAGTGGATCACACAAACAAATCTAAACATTGAGTAATATATACATATATATGAATGAGGAAAACCACTTGACCTCTCATCCTAACCTGGCAAAAATTGCTGTACCGAGTACACTTTGCTACTTACTCGTCCCTGGGACAATTAGATGCAGATTTGCACCTTGAGAAGATATCCCTGCATCTTCTATCATTAGCAAGTACCGAATTTCAACATCTCTTAACATCTAGCGTACGTCAATTACTATTTGCTTACTTTGTCAACTTGTCGTTAGTCTAGAACATGTGGCAAGGCAAGCCTACTTTTAAAAAAAAAAAAAAAAACAGGTACCCAATGCTAGCTTGATACTAAAGGGGGTCAAAATCATGAAAATATCATATTCGGAGTAAAGGCAGATTTGATCGTAACACTGTTTGATTAGAAACCAAAAAATAACAACATTTGGACATTCTATGGCTCTTAACTTCGCACAGGTCTAACTCATAAAAAATGTTAAATAGATATATATATTACTGAAAAGTGTCACCATAAACGTGAATACCAAAAATTGGTCGAGTTATAGACCTTGTCTCTTATGATATATTTATCCAAGAGGCCATGTATTTGAAGGGTTTTAAACCTACTGTCTTCATTCCGAACATAACGCATACCAATTGCCATGATTTTTTTTAAATCTAATTTAGTGTTAAGCTTGCAATCGGTACCTGTGACTTTATAGTAATAAGGTAAATATAATAGTGGAGAAGTGTAATATGTTGAACAAAATGATGACTTGAATGAGTAACTGTTGCAACTCACTTGTCCCAGGTACGAGTACTTAGAACAAATTTTCTGAGCCCTGTAATATATTACCTCGCAGATGAATATAAATTATAAACGAACGGCGTCACTGAGATACACAAATGTCTTATTCTGAATGATCTGAAATATGTACATTTATATTATTTTATTCTGTACACATGTATTTCGTCCATATACATGTTTCTGTGCTGATACATATAAAGTTCAAATAAATCATTTGGTCATCTTGTAACAGGTCCAATAACTCCGTGGAAAACATTCGAAATGGCGTTATCTACAACTATGCAGTTTTTAAACAGTTGGAATTTTTTTACCAACTTCCCAAACTATAGTACGAGCCAAAGTGCCATGTAGTACCAATGTTGAAAATCTGCATTAAGATGCATCCTTCAAAAATCTTGATTTGAAGGAGTATTTATAAACACAACGACATTGCCTTTAACCGTTTCCAAGTCATCTTTTCTGGGAAGATCCCGTGCATACTATTCTGATCTATAAATTCTCTTAAATTATACTTTTTCAATATTCTATGTATTTTGGAATGAAGCCTTTTTGTTTGTATTTAGATTTTGGCAAATAGTAATTAAGCGAGCGGACTAGAAATACTTCCTTAGAGAGAAAATCTGCTTACACTCTATACATTTGACCCAATAAATTCAGCTTTCCCTGATCAATATATGCCTCAGTAGGGTTCATGCCCAAAAAAACTAAATCAACATCATTTTTTTTTAATACTTAGAGATACCCTGTATGTACTTTACACAAAAATAGTTAGCTCTCTGTAACTCTAATAAATTATGGGAGGTGAGATTAAACCATGTCTAGCACCCATAAATGCCCGTGGTATTGCAGCACTGTTCTACAGTATCCTAGAGGGCACGGAATAATTACATAATCGTTTACTCCCAGATTAATAAAGCTAAAGAAAGCACTTATTACTTTTTCATATCTGGAGTTATTTACATCTAAGTGTTTATGTTAAACGGTCTCCTGAATATTCTCAGGGACTAGGAACTAAGACGTGTATCTTCTCCTATAACTTGACAGATTTGTCAAATACAACGATATTACTTAACAGAGTCATCAGAATAAAAAGATAATCCAAGCCTGTCTAAAATAATGACAAAAGGAGCATATCGTATGCCACTGTTGGGCATGAGCACGGCCAGTTAAAGAAATATAGACTGCTGTTTGAAATCGTCAATGTATTTAGAACCTCGTTAGTTAAGACAAGAAACAGTAAAGGAGATAAAATGCTTCCCAGCTGTGTTTCTTTCTTCTTTACAGGAACAATTGACAATTTCATATTTTTGTAATTTGCCGTCCTACATGCATTTGTGTACATATTGACAATTATTTTCCAGATTGCAACATTGATTTTACTATCAGGAATCTTACATACCATCATGCCAAATGTAGTCGAAAGTTTTATCAAATGTAGTCGAAAGTTTTATCAGGTATCTTACAGACCATCATGCCAAATGTAGTCGAAAGTTGTATCAGGTATCTTATAGACCATCATGCCAAATGTAGTCCAAAGTTGTTTCCGTATCCAGAAAGGAAGCATGTAATTTGCTGCATTCTCTTCAGCATAACACATAATTTCATATAATTAGGTTAAGTCATGTCACATTCGAACCCTTTCTGCAACACTTTTTGAAGAAGATTTAGGATGAATGAGGCAACATCCAATTCAGGATTGGATTCAGTTGAATACATTTGTTTCAAAGACCTAGTAAATGACTGGAAGAAGCGTAATTTCCTTTCCGCTATCTGGACCACATTTATTGTTGTTACTTCCATTAAATAAGGTTTGCTGTACATCCCATGTCCTTTTCGGAAGGTTCTCAGACTTCAGAAATTCTTTAAAAAGGACAACAAAACAGGTGTAGACCCCCCATTGTATTTGGTTGTAATTTAGATTGTCATATGCCTCTAGTTTAGTATGGAAAACATTTGAAAGTACCATTCAGACTTCTTCTACTGTAACTGGGGATACGAACTCGTTATATTCATGACATTCCCACTGGTCAACGTATGTTTTTACATTCGTATAAAATGCTTAATTATTTACACCATCATGTGAGAAAGATTATAATGCCTCTAGATAATTACCCTATAGTACAATTTCTCAGATAGTCATGGTTTAGAAATCGTACCAGGAGATATGACAGTTTGCACGAATAAAATTGTGAAATATTCATACATATTGCCTTATTTAGCTCTATGCTTTTACTAGTATTTGAGAATCTTAGAGAGTCACGGCTTAAAATGTGTTTGTGATTGGAGATACGACTGCATAAACTAGTGGAAGGCTTAGAATATTAAATAAAGTCAAACACACAAAACACATATACATATGAATGGTATATACTTAACTGTACAACAGAAAGAGTCAAATCGTGACTCAAATGTGAAACAAAGCAAACCAAAAGAGTGTCAATACTACTTCCTCAAGGGAAGTTAACAAAAAATGAAATCGAAATTTACATCCGGCTATTGTTATGTTAAAAACAATTAGATTACTGTAAATGTACAGTGACACATCATTACTCGTATACCATATTTACTGGTGTTTTTCTACCCCCTATACTACTGTACAATCCGCCACTTAAATATGTCTTACCCAGCTGTAATGAATTCAAATGCAAGTAGTCTTTAACTGAGAATGAAAACATGACTGGCGATCGACAAAATTGTGTATGAAAAGATATGAGACAATTATAAAACACTGGCTACAGTCATAATTAACAATCTTGTGTCAGCCCACCTTTTTATCAATCAGCTGGTACAAGATCTGGAAAAATAGCTTTTTTAATTTATCAATCACATTATATATTCTCAGGAGATTGGAAGGGAATATCGATACTCCAGAGGTAACAAAATAATTTATCGCAATTGCTGTTACTCGATTGTTTTTCTCTTCACTGACCTAGCCAACAGTTCTTGCTGGTTAGTTTTCATCCACTTGAAGAAGACGGGTATTTTCAACATCCCGCACTAGAGCAGGCAAAGTCGCATAGTCGTAAACGTAGTTTCCAGTTTCACTGTTTGTGCGGTCCTGTGGTAGATTTTCATTTTTTTCATTGGATCTATCATAATAGTTGATCGATAATGCATCCTGTCAGAACAAAATGAACATATATAGTTATTTTTATCAGAAGAAAAATGGATATATATATATATATATACATATATATATATATATATATATATATCAGTGGATAGATAGATAGATAGATAGATAGATTGATAGATAGGTAGAGAGAGAGAGAGAGAGAGAGAGATAGAGAGAGAGAGAGAGAGAGATAGATAAAATCTTCTCTTTTGTCCAGTGTGGTTAAAAGCAAGATCTAAGGGATGACCAGATATATATTGCCCCCCCCCCCTTCCCTAACCATAATTTCTTTCGCAGTCAGGGAATAAAATGTGCATTGAAAGGAAATCACAAGAGAGATAGGACTGCAACAGGTATCGAATTTGGATTCGAATACTCGAAGTGCAGACTCGATTCGGCCTCATGCCTGCCTACCCAACTTATCCGGGAGAGTTCTGAAAATTCGAATACAACATATTTGTACATTTTCCATTGTTAAAAGAAACGAAGATTTTGCTCATATATTTATTATCCGCGCGTTAAAAATGTACAGCAATTAGAAATATCACAATAGAAAGAATCCTATTGTCAGTCATTTTCGGTTGACCGATTATACATTTAACACGATTTTACGGTGAAATTTATCATTTTACAATAACTCTCAAAGTTCTAACAATGTAATACAAGACTGCTAACTATTATACAAGACTGCCAACAATATTATACAAGACTGCTAATCCGGTGCTTCATTTGTAAATGTAACATAGGATCACATCTTTTATCGCTGCTTGTCATTTCTCAGAGGACTTGGGTCCTCTTTCACACCACACCATACACCCACACTGTAATGCAGCATAAAGAAGTGTATGGTATCTAAACGCCTGATTGATCAAAATACATTTTCTGCCTTTATTCACTTTGGTGACCACTTTAAATTTCACAATATACTCAAAACGAGACAGGCATATATTGGATTCACCCTTTTTATACTAGAGATGCCAATCGATTTTTACAGCAAATCAAGAAGTTTCAATTCTATTTTATTTAATGGCTGCAACCGACATAAGTGTCAACCGACATAAGTGTGTGTGTGTGTGTGTGTGTGTGTGTGTGTTATCGCAAGGGTTGTTTTGGAATAATCATTGCAATTTAAAATTATCTCTGGTGTAAGCTTCAAAATTGGTTTGTTCAGGACATAGATAACATACAAATAAGTGTTAAAGCACAAACACTTCACTGATTATATGGCGGTGAGTGGATTATGGACCAACTCATACGATGGATGGTGAAGGGTGTGAATCCACTGGATGGATTTTATCCTGGGAGATGACTATTGATGATGGCAATCAACACTATGTAGTGTGCATTAGGAGAAACGGAGTAATGTGGACAAACGGGTCTTCCCTCTTCAACATAGGGGCCCACTCTACCACTGTTACCAGAGTGAAGTTTGCCTACCTATGAAAGTCAACAGACAGAGTAATCGAGGAGGCTGGCTTTTGGGCGGGCGTGGGTAATCAGTTGCAGAACGTATGCAGATCTTGTCCGACCCGTGGAGCCTATGCGGACAAGTCATCTTTAGCACCAAAGGGATGCTGGCATACCTGGTTACCTTAGAGTAGGCTGTCAGTTGGTCAGCTCCAATTACTTGCGTTTATGTTGTTATTTCAGAATGAATACTAGTAGTGGGTTTGTACTAGGTCTGCTGTTAAATATATATATATATATATATTTATACGTGTTGCAACAAAAACGAGCGCTGTACGAGCTTAATTTTTTTCTCAAGAAATTTGACTTCCTTTACTTTCTTGACAACAATGATAAACCCGCTGTGATGCATTGCTTAATCGGACTTGCTTTTTGTGGTCAAAAATGTAATTTGTGTGTCAAAAATGTAATTTTCTGCAACATATTAAGTCAACCCAATCCGACCGCTCTTTTAAGTCACTGATATTTATATGAGCAGTCTATGAAAGTGAGGTAAACTTACTAAAAGTGGAGTGGGGGTATTGTGCTGAAGAGTGAATTTAATCTTCTAAGCTTCAGTTCTGGAGCAAGTTTGGTATATAATAAAATGGAAATTATTTTTTGCTGAAGAAATTTGAAATCAGTACCCCCCCCCCCCTTACTCTACGGACACTTCGAATGGGGTTTGGCGGTTGGTGCGTGCAGGCAAGGCGATGGGTGCCGTAACCTGCGAACCCAGGTTCGAATCTCCATAGAGTACGAATTAAAAATTCTCTAACCTGTATGATAATCTTTTTTCTTCCAATTTAAAAATTCTGATATTGTTATCAAGCATTCTCTTGTAGGATCCAGGGATAGCAATTTGCGCTCTGTTTCGTGCATATTTGTGTTTCTCATAATAACTTCTATATACCTTGAATTATATGAAGGATTCCAGAGCGAATGAACTGAGATGAGCGTTATTTACTGGGTCGACATGCTGGTGTGTCTGCTACGCACGAATGTCTATACCAGCGACTTCGTAGCATCGATATTTGGTGATGTGTGCTTGGTCGAAATGGTATGGGGGTTGGTGAGTGCAGGCAAGTCGATGGGTGATGTAACCCGCGGACCCGGGTTCAAATCTCCGTAGAGTACGAATTAAAAAATTCTTTAACCTGTATGATAGTATCATTTCTTCGTATATATGCGCAGGCAAGGCTATGAGTGCCCTAATATGCGGACCCAGCTTCGAATCTCCGTGAAAAGAGATTCACTTTAAACGTTACACTACTTGAATTCCCATTATATATTCCATTCTAACACGGAGAGAGAGAGAGAGAGAGAGAGAGAGAGAGAGAGAGATGTTACCTCATCTATAGTGCTGTAAAGATCATTCAGGGACTCATGATCGTAACTGCCATGTCCAGAGCTGTTTAGGTTTAGGGATTTTGAGTCAGTTTTTCGATCATCATTAATTAGTTTCTTTTCATTTCGAATCTTTGAATACAGTTCGTCCAGTTCTATCCCGTCAGCAGGCCCTTCCGAATTGTATTGCCAGCTGTTTTTTCCAGATGTGCACATCTTGCTCACCGATTCTTCACTATTCGTGCGCCTTCCAATTGTGTGTGATAAGTGAATCAAAGTTTGCAAAGACATGCTTTTTTGAACAGGGTTCCAAAACTTTAAGGTGTCATCAGAAAGTGTATTCAAGCTCTTGGATTTTCGGCGAACTTTAGGGTAACTTGATCTCTTAACATTTCTGCGTATATTCGCTTGCACAGGTGGAGTTGGTAAAGGCCTGTCCGGCTTCTCAGTAATTTCTCGGGACGAGGTTATGATGTTCAGGCCAATATCCGGCTGACACAGCGGTCGAGAGGCTCTAAAACCTTAAAGGGCAAGAAGAAGTAGGCAGGAAAAAACATGCGTATTTTAAAGGTACACAGTGCAATTCAATTTGTTACGTAAAATCAATTCATAAATCTTTTATACCTAAGACCTATTCTCTGACTCAGGTCTCATTTCTTGGAAATTATATTTTTGTATCTAAGTATCGATAAGGTGATAGAATCTCTGATAGGAAAGAGGTATTTAAGAAAAAGTTCATGTTAATTTGGTTTGCAATGTCAGCATTGAAAACTTTTGGACAAATATCAATCTTGGACTTGAACGATTGTTGTGAATTCGTGGTTTTCTCTTAGATGCTAAGTATAAATGGTGAGTTAACTTAAAACTGGTCCGGTACATAGATGTAAGTAATATTTGGCGAGCATCATCAACATATTTTTCGTAGTTTCTGGTATAACGAGTGATGGTAGCCCAAAACATACATAAATTATGGTATATCTATTTCTATCATTTTTAGCTTCCTGGCTCCCTTGAAATAAGAAAATTACATTTACATATGATTGTGTTGTGTCATATCAGAAATGTACAGACCCCCCCCCCATTGATTTATATAACTATTTGAACAGAAATATGTGTATACTTCAGGGTGATCATTCTAATTTTTAAAACATCCTCAAGATTTCGCACCACAATCCGCAAGAATCCACAATATATAAGCTCTAAAATTTTGCTGTGCGCGAATTCCATTTTCGTGTAAGAATAGGAGTACTAAGCAGGTTCACCTTACCCCAAAATATTTTACTTTACTTGCAAGCACGCATTATATACATGTACTTTAATATTACAATCTGCATGCAATTCAGATGTAACCAACAAAATCTGAAAGGTTTGAATTTAAAAGCTGCAAGTACTTAAAAAATTCCGTAAAGTGTAATGCAGCTCCGCAAATTTTTAAATGTCAAGAAAAAAATACGCAAAATTGCTTTAAAGTCTTCACTCAGCGAACAAATCCGCTAGTGTTGTCTCACTAATACCGTTTATTTTCAAATTGGCATTGGTGTTCTAGATATATTTGGTCAGGTTCATTTCTAGAATATTGATTGTCTTGTTTATATGAATAACAGCAACAACAACAACAACAACAATAATAATAATAAAAATTATAATAATTTTGTTTATTAATTATTTATTTATATATTTAGTTCAGCTATTTTCGCCTTTTTAGCACTTTCCAAAATTATATCCTATTTGGTCTTATAAGAGAGAACACATTTAATTTAAAACTTGGCATATAAAAAAAATTATTTTCTCATTTGTTTTATTTTTTTATACCTTAATCGTAGTGCATGAATCATACCTAATCCTCTAGATGCATTTTTACGCCAAAGCGTGACTAAAACTAAAAATCCAATGATGACTAGCAAGACGGCAATAATGACCAGTCCCAACCCAAGCAGTCCCAGTTGATTACCTGAGAAAGGAAAGAAAAATGCACATTTTCCGGAGTTCACTAGAACGAGAAATCGCTAGAACAATGGTACAATCTAAAGAACGATATTTGCCATCTTATGTGGACCTCAAGGGTAAAGAAATACTATAGTGATAGCGACAAAATATAAAACTAGGTTTTTGTTTGCAAAACACGTATGCGGACACTACATATTCTACAGTCTAATTCCAAAAGTTCAAATATTTATAACAAATTTGAAACAATTGCTACAATGGCATGGAAATGTGATTGAGTAATGTAGATATTTGAATATCTACACACAAATTTAAATTGTCTATGTTGAGTGGTTTTGGGGCAATCTCGCTAACAAAACATACGGATGTATGGATAGTCGGACCGACTGACAGGGTAAATTCAAGCAGGTGGGGGATACAAACAATCATATGTCATGTGATGTGTAGCAATTCTCATTTTCTGAAGTTGCTTCAATGAATACACATACATTTACGAATAGTTATATGCGTACTGATGCTATTGAATTGAAATAATTAACTTGTGTAAGCCTTGCGTCTATTCTAAACACGAATACTTATAATTTTCTTGTTCTTCATAGTTTCTTTTGACTTGCTTACTCTCTTCAGTTTTGAAATTTTAATCTTTCCTACGTATGATCACTGTCCATTGTTTGAAATTCAATTATGCATTTACTCCATGATACATGTAATTCAAATTCAGCTTGAAGGCCTAATTTTTGTTGAGAAACGTCTTCAGGTTGATAAAATAATAGTAGTTTATGAATATATTTACCTCCATTGTCTCCCGCACTGGATGCAACTGTAGGCGAATCTGAATTGAAATGAAACTGCATGTCAAATATAATTGCAAGTTTTTATCGATTGATTCCTTTTACCTATCAAACAGTCTTAAAAGCACAGCTTAAAAAGTTATTATTATTATTATTATTATAATATATATGTATATATATATATATATATATATATATATATATATATATATATATATATATATATATATATATAATCAAGAGTTTGGAAAGATATCTGTCTATTTTTTGTTGTAAAGTTATATCTTGTTTGCATCTCCTGGGTAAATGTCCACGATGAACTGGCCGATTTAATTGTTTACACTATGTACACAATTTTTAGTTTCACACTCCTTGGTTTGCTTTATTATTTTACGTTGATATGTTGATCTTATAAATTATT
Organism: Margaritifera margaritifera; assembly: GCA_029931535.1. Classification (NCBI taxonomy): domain Eukaryota; kingdom Metazoa; phylum Mollusca; class Bivalvia; order Unionida; family Margaritiferidae; genus Margaritifera; species Margaritifera margaritifera. The sequence goes on along the minus strand of JAQPZY010000548.1, from coordinate 41,410 downwards.
TGTTAAACACAACTTAAAGAAATCACAATATATATCGTCTTTGAAAATGTGTTTTTATTTTTTTGGGCCAGGATTCCTGAATTAACGAACGCATATTATAAAGAACAGGCATATAATGTGTATCACTGCATGCCTATACAAAGTTGATATTATTACCTGGCACATAATGCAAGAAAAGGGGGCGTGATTTCGCAGTCTCATTTGTTTCGGGATTCGTTGCAATACAGGTGTAAACACCATCCATTCTTGAATCAAATCTGTTGATTACGAGTTCTCCATTCTCGACGTTGATGTGGATATAACCATCCCACATAAAATAGCAAACAGGGTGGCATTTGGCCGAACATTTAATTTTCAAAGATTCATTGACCCTTAGGTAAATATCACTTTCGTTGAGATTTAAAGTTACTTTGTCAGGTCCATCTAAATATAAGAAGAGAATATAATCATAAAGTTTAAGGCAGACATTAGAATCTATTAAAATTTGCATGATGAGCTAGAAAATAGCTTGTGCATGCTTTCATGTGATTTTCAAAATATCACTGACCTAGCCCAAAGGGTAAGATGGATGGAGTAAGAAAGAATAGAAACAAGTGATTCAGAACTCAAAAATTTTACGAAATGAAGTAAAGTCATATGAGCGCAAGGATAGGAAATCCAACATTTATCGAAGTTAAAGAGACAATGTTTAACTTCATTTTTCTCTTGATGTGTCTCAGTTTGCACGCACTATCTATGTATTGATCTTTATATCTCTCTGTGTGTCTAGAGTCATGGTCGGTTGCTAGCCTCAGCATTCATTCGTCTGTATGTATGTCTAATATGATATTCTGATGTATGATACACAAAAGTATCGATAAAGAAATAAATTATAATTGGAAAGCGTAAATCTACTTACAATATGGGTCTGGTGCATAAGGTTCACTTTCTATACAACAGTTCATTTCGGAGCATACACTACATGAAAATATGCTAAACTTGTCTCCCATCGTTAATCTTTCAAACTTCAGATAAGATGAGTTTGCGCTGGTGCGTTTTGTAGATTTGAAATATGTTCCGTTTAATTTCCAATGGTAGATCAGGTCATTGAATTCGCCGTCGACTGTGCATGTTATACTCAAAGACTTGTCAAGGATGGACTTTTGTGAATTTCTTATTTGCGGCTTGTCTGGAAGTTTATATCAAAGAAATACAATAAAGGCTTCATGGAAAAAGTGAGTTATTTTACTTACTGGTCACATTAACTTTCCAGACTATAATAAAGTATTAATGAATGTTCTGCTGGTGGTGGTCTATATTAATTATAAACGAGAAACGAAATGGAGTACTCTCTTGTGAAAACCATATATAAACCCCACCGTATAACACCAACATTTACAATGACGTGAGTCTTCGCCACAATTTAAATTAAAAAAGAAAGCTGATTCCTACCAACATAAATCTAAAATAAGGATAAACGTTCGTCTATTTTGCATACGTCTCATATATACAGAGGAACTTAAGTTTTCATAAGTCTCTTACATATAGCAGAACTGATGTTTTCAAACGTCTCATTAATATAGAGGAACAGAGGTTTTCGTACGTCTCATACATGTAGAGGAACTGAGGTTTTCATACGTCTCATAAATGTAGAGGAACTGAGGTTTTCATACGTCTCTTACATATAGAGGAGCTGAGGTGTTCGTACGTCTCATATATAGAGAGAAACTGAGGTTTTCTTGAAACACCAAAAGCTTTCCGGATTAGAAAAGCAGCATAGCATCTCGTCTGCATAACATACCATAAACAACAAATGATATAACAGTCGTCGAAATAAATTACTTGTCTAAATTTCAATTTATTAAAATATACATTATCTAGTGTCTAAATTAACTTCATTTTCCGATTACAAAAGCTTTGATAAAGATAATATGTCTTTCAGGGAAGGGAATATCTGAGTGATACCTTTATGTATCTAAACTTTGGGAAAATGTCAATAATAAAAAAATAATTGTCTTCATTTCCTTTGACACAACGGTTTGAGAAATGGCAATGACAGAAAACATATTTTGTACTGAAGTGTTCAATATGTTGATTCGCATCCCTTGCGTGTGAGATATGACTTATATAGGACATAAGATTTTGTTGCTAGTGCTACTGTGCATGAATGTAAATGGGTATGTTAGTATGTGAAAGCGGATGTTTCGGAATTTTCTAATTATGTATATCTAATTGTGATATGGATATGGATAGGTATATCAATAGTTAAAAATTTCTTCGGTTAATTTTGTTGTTGAAGTTTTTTCCATAGTTAGATTGTAAATGAAGACCTTTAGGGAGATTCGCATGTTCATTGACTTACATTCTTAAATAAAGTTGTTTATTTATTTATTATTATTATTATTATTACTATTATTGTTGTTGTTGTTGTTGTTGTTGTTGTTAGGTTGTATGACGTCAAGTTCTCAAAAAATTAAAACAGTCAGTAAAAAGTTTGATAAAGACGGATGTGGTCGAGAAAACGTCAGCAAAAATCAAGATTGTATTGCTTTCTGTAAAAAATGTGACAATTATTATTATTATTATTCGTGTTGCTATTATTATTTATAGAAAATGATTGCAATTATACAGGTTATTGTTTTGTCCACACCATATATGGATAGACAAAATTTTGAAAAAAAAAGTGCTTTGTTATACTTAACATGGCAAATAATCGTTTTTTTTTCTGTGAAAAGTGTGCTGTTTAAACTGGAAAATTGGAAGGCGGTGTTCAACTGAACACTCCGAACCCTTCCACGAATCCGTCCCTGTACAATTTTGTCTGACGACTGATGGGTAAATCTCGAAAATTTTATAAGATTTGTATTGCCGCTGATGGCTCAAATTCAACGGCTATGAAAAACAGCTAGAAAAATAAAACTATAAGTGACTTATCATCGAACAAAATGTGCAGAGAGGTTCTGACAATACAGAAAGGAAACTTGCACGTTGTGGTACCTACCTAAAATTTTCAGCTCTTTGATGCTTGCTTCAGTCCTTGTCCCATATGTTATCACACCCGTGTACTTCCCGATGTTTGCTCGAGTTACGTTGACCAAAACCACAGATAACCGCCATTCCTTGTCGCTTATATTCCGTACTTCGCAATACATTGAAGAGTCTGTCATCATATGTTTGCATAACATAGATTCCATCCTTGCAATTTCTATCCCATTTGCGTTAGAAACGTTTATTGTATAGATGTAAGACTTTAAATACGTTTGTCCTAGTATCCATTCCAATGTTGCATTGCATCCAGGGATGGCAAACACTTCATTTTCTAAAGAATACATAAGTACAGTATTCAAAATACTCTGAGGAAGGGGAAGTATAGATTACCTTATAATATTCACATGAATCTTGTACATAATAGATTTAAATCGATTGACAGCATGTTTTGTAATACATTACTGGGAGAAGATACTTAAATATCTTTTAAATTGAAATATTTTCTATAATTAATCGAAGATGTTCGTAATACTCACCGCTGCGATTAGCTTTCCCTTTTATGAGGGTTATGCTGAAACACAGAATCACTACACACACTAGGCCCATTTTTCTAACGAAATATCAGATCAATGTATTGATGCATGAAAATAATCTTCTTATTTAGTTCTTGACGTCTCTTTTAAAGTGAAATGAGTACGATGCTCGTGAATTGTTGCTCAGGATGTGATGCGTGGGAAACATCTTACATTTCCGACCACTGATATAAAGTACATGAGAGGGATGATTGTTTCTTCATTTGTTGAATCATTATTATAAGATGTTTAAAATAATTTTCAGAGACCAAATATAGCTGGTAGATAAAATATAAAATAGGCATTGTTTGGTATCCGACCTGACTGCTAATATCTCACGACAACCGGAGGTGTTACACATTTATTCGAGGAAAATAAGCGAATCATATAATGGCAGTGCTACTGACTTCTGGTTACGTCATGTAAATGATGACTAACATCGCGTGACTCAAATGATCCTTGGCTCACTTTCACAGTGAGCCATCTTAGCTTGTGCAAAGGTAGCAAAACTGTTCCGAATGGATTGTCTGTTGACTTTTTTCTTGCCCACTCGAGAAAAATAAGCAAATCATATGATGGCAGCGCTACTGACTTCTAGTGACGCCATGTACATGCTGACTAACATCGCGTGATTCAAAGGATCCTTCAGTTTTTGAACTTTTTTCGTAATAGGTATTTTCGAATGCTTCATTGGTGTGTAGAGATCGAAATCAATGTAATTTATTAGACTGATTCCATAAACTGCATTCGATATGATGTTAATAAGCAACACCACTGCCAATAATGATCGTTTCACACCAGAGTAATCCTTGTTTTGAGATGTCATCAGTATCATTTATTCATAGAATTTTGCCGAAAAAAGTTAAAAAGTTAAATATTATAGTGCTAAATTTGCTGCTTAAAGACTCGATGTTTCTGTATTTGCATTACTTTTACCAAAATCCTTGGAAAATGAAGAAGCAGACGTTTCTGGGAGATTCTTTTAGAAATCAACTTCTTGCAGCAGTGGCATTTCGAGAGTCGCGAGAGCATAACAGGGATCAATCTGAGCTCATAGGTTATCATAGGTTATGAAGGACTTTATTTGTATACCGAGAGAGAGAGAGAGAGAGAGAAGGAAAGAAGAGGGCATCCAATGAGTAAAAATTCAAGATTCATGAAACAGTAACCAACAACCATTTTTTTAATCAAAATGTTTTATAAGTCCCTCTTCATACATCATCAACAAAGAATGAAGTTAGAGGATGGGGGCAGTCCTTCCTCTTCATGTGCAATGCTTTATTAAAAAAATCATTACCAATGCAAGTTAAAAAATAAACATTAAAGTATTTACTAGGTTGACAACATCGGTAAGTGAGACCTGTGTTCCAATGTTCTAGGATAGTGTCGTCTTGCCATTGATGGACACTACGTTTTTGAGCTAAAGAAATGAGATAACCATAACGATCATGAAACCACATTTCTATTATTTCACCGTTTCTAGGGAAATGGGATCCAAAACGAGTCCGTAAATGTTTTAAAGGGAATCCAAGATTTTAATGATGATGAAAATACACACAGTATTGTCTTCACAACCACTGAATCTATTCCTTGTAATATCACATTATTGAATTGGATATAAACAGCATTTCTTCTCATTATGTGCGTGATATATTGGGTTCCTGATTGATAAATATTGTCTGCGTCGATGACATAGCTCGAACAACTTCAGGGTTTCGATGAGGAAGTTCAAGCTTGGCACAAACCACTGAACTCTAGGGAGCTGTGTACGAAGTGTGTGTAAGGAGGTAATGTAGTTCCCAGGCATTCATTTCTTTTCATCCATATACTTCACAGGTAATGATATGCAATAATTTAAAACTTATTTTGTTCTTTAAACTGGTAAGTCAGTAAGTCGAAGAGCGGGAAGTATCAGTACTTTGCTGCAAGAGATCTTCAATGCGGTTGGTATCAGTCATAGTCGGTGTAGGTTTTGAATGCTGTTTCAAGTTTGCATACAACTCCTTCAAGATGTTCTCTTCTTAGACGAGAGTCCATGCTTTTTCCAAATAATTCTCCAACTTTTCTTCTTGAGATATCATTAAATATTGGTTGTGTTGTACTTGACTAGGATGATCGATTTGACAAAAATAACAACGTTTTTTGGCTAGAAGAGCCAGTTTCTTACCCACGTGATGAAAAAAACAAGACATGAAGTCTTGCTTTTGTTCTGGCTATCGTGCCAATACTGTTTCCGTTTTGCTTTCTTGCTTTTCTTTTTCTTTCTGTGCTTTGATTCTGTGTCCGTGACAGCTGTGGTTCCTGTTTTTGATCATCTATAGAATTGGAAAGATGACTGAGACTGCGTTTTTACTTTCTTTGCTATTGTTAATGCAGTTGTAGTGGTTGTTGCTGCTTTTAGTGTTGTGGCAGTGTTTTCTTAGCTATATTTCGCATGGGCTTATTTAGTCCATCCATCGAAAATTGTTATTGCGTATTTTAAAAAACCCTCGTAGGGCTGTCGTTTAACTAGACTAATATTATTACCTTCGGATCTCGATTAATTTAAAATCATATGGTTATGATATTCAATATGACTGAAAGGGTAGTCATCATCAACAATGTTTCATCACGTAACCGATGTAAACGTCGTGAGAGATGGTTCTGAAACTTTACAAACACATTTTTGTACGTTAGATCTAAATGATCCTAGGATGTTCTCAGAAAATAATACAGTACAAGTTATAGTTGGTTCTGAGAAAGAAAAAAAAAAACCCACACCAAATACAGAAACAACCAGTGCTGATGGCATTCGAAAAAGTGGCCATCATGTTCAGAGTTTTCTTGTTATTCCTCTTACAGCAATAAGATGATACTTTAAAAACTTAACGTCCATATCTGACTGAAGGGGTCTTGCTCTGGCACTCACTATTTCTGTCATGATGGAATTAGTGTTAGTCTTATAGCTTCCCTATGTTGCAACCAGCTTTGAAATCTTGTAATGGCCATTATTTCCTAGTAAGGTTTTTGAAACATTAACCAAGAAAAAGTAATAGAACACGCAAATTTAAATAAGCGAAGATGTGAAAAAAATATTTTATTTCACTGTTGTAATGAGATGTGTTCTTGAGCATGTTGCAGGTATTTTACATCTCTCACACACATACATAAACAAACATACATACATACGTAAAACAACACATAAACACACATACAACCTCATAGCTCTTACCGACCTGAAGCAAACAATATGATGGTGCTCCAAGACAAGACACGACAAGACAAGAGAAAACTTTATTACACTCAGGTTGTAAAGTTTACAACATATGAAGTATAGAAGAAAACGAGCATGCATTTAGTGTGTGATATGATAATATAATGATTAATAGGGATTACACATTTCGGAAAATACAATCTAAGAACCTGCAAATATTTGTCAAGAGTCGTATGTTATCTGTGTTTATCCATTGTTTATATATAAACTTTAGTCCTTGAAATGTAATAATAAGGTATATATTTTTGTCTTTCATCACGAAAAAAACAACGCCACAGTAGATATTGAAATACATCACCTATTATTATGTATACGTATTTTAAGTAAATACATACCTTTATTAGCTATATATACTAGATTTTTCAGCACTTTGGAGAATTGTCTAGTCTTGTGAAATATAAGGCCAAAATATTTAGATTCATCGAGAACTTCAATATAGGTATTTCTTGTCTTAAATTGGTATGTGCGATCGTTTTGTTTTGTTGAACTAAATACTATAATTTTTGTTTTCTCTGTATTGATTGTACGTTTCCAGTTATCGTAATAGCTACTAAGTGCATCAAGGGTATATTGCATGTCAGCACGATTATCTGCGACATGTATAGTTTCATCTGCATATAAAAGCAACATAACATTTAACATATTTACAAAATCAGAACGTTCGGTTGGTACTGCACAATCTCGACATCTAAAAAAAAATTTCTGGGTCATTTAGGAATAAAGTGAACAATAGAGGAGATAAATTGTCCCCCTGTCTTATACCTTTTTCACATGAGTATTCATTATTCACGCAGACACATGATTTGATATCATTATAAATACTTGATATAGCATCAAATCTCTTTCACTTGGTGCCTATCGAAGACAACTTATGCCATGATCCAGCTCTCCATGCATTATCAACGGCACTTTTAACATTAACAAAAGTACATACAATTTTCTTTTTGCAATATCTAAATAATTCAATAAAGCTATACGAAAAATATATTGTCTATTGTGGCGTAGCCTTTCCTGAATCCAGCTTGAGTCTCAGATAGGAAATTATTATAATCAAGGAATTTAGTCAATATTAAATTTAGGTATCTGACCATTAATTATTTTATAGCCAGAGAACCAGTCCACTTGTGGGTGAATAAAAAAAATAGAGCACTAAATATTTTGAGATCCACTCATTGGCTAGTAAATGGATTTTTTTTCCATTAATAATTACATAAACTTCAATTTCTCTACTATATTTGGTAACAAAATATTTATTTTATTTTAATATCCTATATTTAATTTCTTACTGACAAAATAGCATATGAACTCATGGTGCAAGACTTTGCTGTTAGGTGCAGATCAGTGGTTTTGTATGCTTATCTAATGCAGAAATTATTTTATGTTTTTTAATATATCAACATTAAGTTCTGAATTAGTGGTCATAGCCCTATCGGAGTGGGGGTGGTGTGTGTGTCAATGACAACTATGTTCATCTCTTCATTCGTTTCAGTGTCATTAGTTGGTTGTTGAGAAAATTACAATACAAAACAATCATTTTTGGAGTAATTTAGAGCAGACACAGGTAAAAGTGCAAATAATTAAGGAAAATAAGACTCACGTAGCTTTATAGCTGTCCAGTAACTACTACTATTTGGATCAATTGTCACATTTTTTTTACCTCCACGTGAGATTGAAGTTTAAGATTCAATAGACCATCTATTGACCATGATTTGCCATCACCAATATCCATTGAACATTTATATTTGCACTACAGGCACAGTTAGAAACTTCCTAAGATATATTATATTGACCAGAGGTGCTGAGTATATTTTCAGTCACCACATCAATCGCCTTGTATTTTAGTTACATTTTCTACCTGAATGTAACATCACTGGGTTGCAGGGTGGAATAGTGTTTTCCTAACTCCTAAATTCATTACGTTATTATACATACCATTGCATAGAATGTCAATAATGTTTTCTGGGTAATATCGGAACAAATTCACTTTTCTTATTTCATCTCGGATCTTTGCCATATCTTTCTTGTATGTGCTCCTCTCACTCGACTAGACAGGAGAAGTATGAATGTATAACCTTCTTTGTCACATAGAATCTTGGATTTAGCAAATGGCTTAATTTCTAATTTACTACTCTCTGTATCAAGGTATTAGTGGGAGTGTATAGGTTATATCCCCTAGTCCATTGTTTGGGAATGAGCTACTCAACCCATAGTAACATATCAGAACTTTAACACTTAAATGGTATATGTATTTTGTATTTTTTTTAAATTACAATTAGGAACTTTGTGAAAAGCCCTGTTTCCCGGAATAAAGGATCTTTATGCATATATCTTGTTAGCTATATTTTAGACGAAAGTTTTCTTATTATTCACATTTTTCTTTTAAGGCTTATTATTCATAGTTTTCTTTTTAGGCTCACATTACTTTGATTCATAAATCAGTACATGCAAAATAAAAAACAAACTAAATGCTAATGCTTTCTTTGAAAGATTGAATAAAGATGAATTTCTCTTTACCTCCCTTGCCCGGAGTCACCGGCATGCAGATCAACCTATAAATCTTTGGTGTTAGTCATTCTTAGAAACTTGTATTGCACTCAAACTTCCTCAGTACCAAGGTGTAAACCTGTTTTTTTTAACAAGATTGTACTTTTCCTTGAAAAGTCTTTGATATTGTATTTTTGTGACATCCCTCTCTAAATTTTTTCACTTGTTACATCCTTGTTATGAAAAATATTTCCTGGTTTGAAATGAAAGTGTCTCCTTTTAAAATAACCTTAGGTTTTCATCTTTACGTTTGGCCTTTCTGACACTGTAGTGTAACTGTAGATTATGATGTGAATGCAGCATCTGTTTTCTACGTTTAGAGTTATATACTACATTATTTATAGTATTTCTTTGCATCAAGTGGAGCTAGTATCAGCTGACAGTCTGGCCAGAACAACTTTTGATCTTTTGTTCCGGACCAGTACATTCATAAATTTCTCATGTGGCAAGTGATACAAAGAAAAACGAACCTCTTTGCGTCATTAATCACTTCTCAATATATGATTCAAGAAAACAAAAACTCTGATTAAGAACATTTTAGGCATCCAAAGTATCATCTTTACACCAGAAATTGATGAAAACTGGGGACTGTGTAATTTGATACCTCTTATTACATAATACCATAGGTGTATATTTCATACATGCACATCTGAATAGCAAACACACATAAAATGAAACAAAAAACATGAGACACATTATTAAAATCAATACTTTTATTCAATTATCTACATCTAAAATTTATGAAGCTGTGTTATGTATATTTAATCTATAATGTGTGTTTGTCCATTAAGGTGAGTTGTACTTTATATTATGGTCACTAGTAAACATAATGTTTACAAGCATTTGAGTTCAAGGTCATACTTATTTGCAGTTAGACTGGTTGTTTTCCATTTTATTACTTCACATCATGTTGTTATAGGTCAAGTGAAAATGTGTATAAATAGGGATTTGGTAAACAAATAATTGATTCCTGTTTTAGATAAGACTGTGGGAATCTATTTGTGATCAGATTTCACATTGTGCTGTTGAAATCAGATATAATTCGAGATGATTATTATTTAATATATAATCATTGGAATTACTACAGTGCTCATTTACTTTTGAATTAATACATTACTTTCGACTTTTGTGAACTCATTGAATAACATTCTGGATTGTATCATTGTGTTATATCAGGACATTCAAGACTATTGGAACAGATTCGGAAAATTCCATATTTTTGGACTTGTGATTAGGACATTTAGGATTATTAGGAATTTGATTCACAATATTGTAAGAATCTCTTGAATTTCTCTTTGTATTATAGGGAAATAAATTGCTTGTTGGTATTACTTACAATATCGGTTTCACTTTCTTTCTGTTACATATTTTGTTAAGACCTAGAGTCGTAGCAAGATGAAACATTTCTTCAAAATGCAACATTCATTCTTATGATCTTTTGGCATTACATAAGTTTTGATTATTATCATTTACTATGCTCAGAATACCGCCCAAATTAGCATAGTGCATACGTGGTGTCTAAGATTGTGAATACACAAAAAATTTATAAAAGAAATTGATGTTCGGTATAGGTTAGAAAGCAGATTTAGAAAAGAAATATTGTGGTTAACGTACACACCGGATGCTTTCTTAATTGATGACTTTGTGCCTTTGGTGACTTTGACTGTGGCAGTTTTCTTTGTGGTTTGGATTGGAACGTGCGCATCAGAGCAGGCAGTTGTTCCAACAAATGTTAACAGTGGTATTGGTAATTCACAACATTTTACTGCAGACCTGCAGGCGATATCGGATGAGGGTGAGGGCGCGTCCGGTGACACCCATTCGTTAGATTTGCTAAACAGCATGCGAAAACGCAAAATATGCCACTTTGGCAACATATTTTGTTGTCAGCCTGTTACTGAAAAACCTCATCGTATGCTGGAAGTGCGCTGGAATTAGGCATAGAGCCATGAAGCTGTTGTTCAGACGGTTGACACGACATAAGACAGTTTATTACGAATTTCCAGCGAGATTTTTCATGATATCCTCGTGAGCTTCGGCTCTTCTGCAAGCTATTGGTTTATGCCACTTCGTCGATTAGCGATACCAGGTTGAATGAAGAGTGTTCGCAGCCACTTGAAGGACACGAAATGGTCTGCAATGACGATGCCGATATTTGGGGCGTCAAAAAAGATCGTTGGCTGATGGAATAAGAGTGGACTAACACTGCCTAACAGGGTATATAAAACGCTAAATTATATTGCCGCTACAAGTGTCGGCGCTAGCATTGCCGTCGCTGCTACGTCTGTCGCTGCCTCGATTGAGAACTGATTCTTCGTTCCGCTCGACTTTGAGCTGCTAAATGATCACATGCCATACTACCAGTCCTGCCATTCAAACCACTTCACCTTCGAGCTGACATTTAACGACTACGGCAGACTCTGCATCATGGCCGTTTCACAGTGGGTATTAGTGTCTAGATAGGATATCCAGCTTGTTGGCTTTTCGCTGTCGTATCCCGGGCACATTGAGTTGTTAGCTTTTGTATGTCACTGGCTTACTATATAAATCCCACCGCAGATACCCCTCTCAATAAATACGTGCATATCAATATCGGTCAGCAGCTCCAGCGTCGTGCCTGTGACTTTTAGGAGGGAGTCCCAGCTCATTCCTAGTGCAATGCAGTAGTGGACTGGGTAAAGGCCATAGCTCTTTAGCGAGGTGTTGCGGAAGACCTTAAACCCTCCGCAGAATCACGTCAGTCTTAAGGTATAGGTCATGGTGGCTTCCCATGTCCTGACATCCAAATTCGTTTCACACATTCTGCACATGCTAGTAGTCTTTGTCAGAAATGCTGGTGCGGCTTAGCTGGCTAAAAAAGGATATATAAAGAAGGCAGCTGCGTTTTTTTTCGAATCGGTCCTAGCTGCTTAAGTACTTGTACGGGTAAACTCTCTTTTGTTGCACAAGGTCAATGACGTGTGTCTTGCTGTGGAAAGAAATGCCTCCTTTATCATGTTAGCTACCGGTACCAGCTTTTCCAGGCTGTTATTCATAAACTGGAGGCTGTCGATAATCTGTAGATGCCCAGCAAAAACGGATTGAAATTTTCCATGCTGTTTGGGATAGCACTGATTTTTCCAAATGAGGCTGTTCAGATCGCCTCTATGATAAGATAGCCGTCATAGCTGAGCAGGTTTTGAAAAAACAACTGGTACCTTTGTTTTATCTGGGGAGATCAGTAGCTTGAAGTTGCATGCGTTGTGTGCGGTGTCGCGGTATTGACGGGGACATGCCAGTGGTCTCGCACCCTATTGTTACCTAGTTCCTCGCAGCAGATATGGTCCAGTCGGCGACTTTCTGGAAGTTAGTATCCATGCATAATAACATCGGTCTTGTTTTGAAACACCTCTAGAATGTATTCTATCTCACGCTCAAGGTACTTGATAAAAGCAGCAATTGCATTCTTGCCACCGTATAATACTGGCTCCTTGGAAATTACATCGCTGCGAATAACTATGTAGCAAAAGCTACATGGGACCTGGTCCGCTCTTTGATCCGTTCCACTGGCACGTTCATTGCCTCGAAATCTGCATAAATAGTGTACGGGACACGTATCTGTTGCTGGTGATTCTGAACGGTTAGAATGTTCTTGCCTGGCTCCGGTAAAGACACTCGCTGAGGTTTCTCGTTATTGCCGCGGCTGTTTTTGTGTGGGCCTCCAAAAGGTCGGCCCGGCTGAAGAGATGTAGGCATCGGCGGCAGACTTGCTTCTTCTCATAGTGTTAGTTGTGTTGTCGTACGAGGCGGCTTACACATTTTGTCTAGACATAGTTGCTCTTTTCGCTTTCGGCGATCAGCAATATGTCTTTGGAGTACTGTCTCGGATTACGCGACCCGCTAATGTGCAGCGGATATAAGCCATTGTTGCTGCCAAAGAAACTAGCTGCAATAGTTTTGTTGAAGGATTCATACTTGCCATTATCACTAACCTTTCCAGGAAAGTCAATGTTGGCAAAGTTGATCTTGCCAAATTGCTCGAGGTACTTGCCTGGCTTTTTAAGGTTTCTATCGCCTGCCGGTTAAAGAGCCGACAGAATGTCCCACTGAAAGCAGCGGTTGTCCCATCAGCTCTGCCTTACTCTTGGGAAGTTCCAAATCCCTGACAAGGTCATTCAGTTCACCTTGTGTTATGATGTGTGGTTCAGAGGAGGAGGATAGGAGAAAATATGGGTCATGTGACATTGATGGTTCAGGACTAGAAGTTTCATCCTCTTCCTCTTCCTCGTCCAACTCAAGTGAGAATGATTCTGGTGCATCAGGAACCGGCAGTCCTTCTCCGTGATGTACTGGGTGTATAGCTGATGAAATGTTTGGATAATGCAGAGTCTACTTTTTCTTTTTTGACACACCTTACCCAACTGGAGGCACCATGCAGAAGTAACAATTGCTGATATGATCTGTTGGCCCTCTCCAAATCATTGGCACTGCAAAAGGCATAGATTTCCTTTTCCTGTTAAGTGTTGCAGCATATGTGTAGGGCCCACCTCTTGTCCTGATCTCCAATTATGCAGCCAAAATAAAGGTGATAGGCTTTCTTAACCATAGTGGTTATACTGCGCTTTTGTGATGCAAAAGTCACTTCACCACAAACATAACAGAAGTTATCTGCATTGTTCACACAAGTATCAGGCATCTCTGCTCACTTTGGCTAAACAGAAATGTGTCCCTTTGCAAAATCAAACACTGACAAATAAGAGAGCACGACACTGCATGATTTGTAGAGCTGATATAGGGCAATTTCTTCAGCAGAGTGATGTAAGCTTAGTTATGATTGCATCATCGATGACTTCTAGGAATAACATGATGCAGTTCATATCATGTATGACCCAATACCAGCCTCAGATTGCATCATTCATTGTTTTGCCTAAAAAGCAAGTACTGCCCAAACATAGTCATGGATTTATTCATAGATCCAGTCAAAGATGTATTTTAGTCATTTCTGGTTTAAATTGAGATCCCTTCCCTTTATAACTCACTTATCGTCCGCCATTCCCAAGTCAAGGGTCGTATATACTGACCCAGTATCATATCTTTAAAACTAGAGCCAATCAACAATTATAAGCATCATTTTCATTCTCAGTGACCCAGAATTAGCAACGTTTGACAACATTTATTGCAGAAGCATTTTGACTGTTTACCAGTATAATTAATTAAAATGTCTACATTACATGTGCTTTTCAAATTTTACTCAAATTGCTGGCATGCTAAATGCCATGTAAATATGAATTAAATATGATGGTACAGTGAAGACCGATTTGGTCTATATATTTTATTTAAAGGCTGCAGATGCTAGTGGTATTTAAAGAACAGCAATTGCAACGTGCAATGTCGTGTGAAAAATAATAGTAAAAAGTAGGGCCCTTTCAGGCACATGGTATTTCAAGTCATGGCTTGTGGATTTTGAGTCAGGGCTTGTGAATTTTTCCAAGGCACCAGCCCTTCACCTGTGTCTGAATTTTTTTCTTTGAACACTGATTATTAAATAAAATCATTACATATAATTATTTCTTTACCATTATAAACAGGCAGCTTTAATTTTCATATAGCAAGGATTGAAGTTAAGTTTAATTGCCCCTTTGAAGGTTTCTTGATCTGAAATTTTCATTCTAATTCCATCATTTAATTTATTTCAACTAGTGTTACTGAAATTTTAGTTATCCACCAAAGTTTTTTTTATTATTGTAATATTCACTACTATGCCAGTATAGTCAAATAAGATGATAGTTTAAATTATTTTAATTCTCAAATATATTGTTTAGTTACATCTGTTATTCTTGAATATGATTGCATTCTTTTTGCAATAATTTGAGGAATCTAAAATCAGAGTTTGGTTATTCAGTTAATGTTAGGATATGTATGCACATACACACTCATTTGTAAGCAATAGAGTTACATCTAATTACATACATCCACAATGTTGACAGTCACATATACACGCTACTGAAGGCCATCACAATACCACCTCTTGTCCCCATTATATATATATATATATATATATATATATATATATATATATATATATATTTATATATATATATTAACCATGAGCAATGATCCATGTTTAAAGATGACAATACCACCTCTTTCCCCATCATAGACATCAATACCACTTTGTACCCCTATCAGAGACATCAACACCACCTCTTACCCCTATCAGAGACATCAATGCCACTTTTTACTCCTATCTGAGAAATATCCAGGAATTGAAATAAATTAAATTGCTGTTTTCTGCAAAAGAACTAAATTTGATGATTACAAAAATAAATTCTCAGTAGTTTGTTATAACAATCAAAGTGTCAACTGATATTTCTATATATTGACATGATAAAGGTTATTTCCATTTTATGAAGGTCAGTTGAGGTTGGGCAGCAGCATTTAAAATCTGGTGTTGACTATGACAATGTGATAAAAAAGGTCATTATGGCAATAATGAAAAAAAAATGAGGCGGCAATCGGAGTGACAGTATACAGTTCAAATTTAACAGGATAGTTTTGGATAGAAAATTCCTCAGTGCCCTTAGATTAAAACTTAAAGATAATTTCCATATAAGTTTGCAAAAAGTCCAAGATTCATGTAAGAATTACAGGAACTTTTTTTTAACCATTTAATGGTAAGACATATGTATTACTTTAAATTTCTAGTAATGGCACTGGCATCAGCAATAGTCACATGAATGGCATCAACAAATAGTCACATATTTTCTACATCAGTTGCTGTATTCAACTGAATGGCAAAAAAACTGTTCGATTTAATTTCAGCTAGATTGTTTGTATAATTTATTGATGATTGCATTCCTTTGATCTTAATCAGATGTTTGAAGTGTGCAGAACTAAAGCTATAATGTATTGCTCATCAAGAATATCATCATAATCATCATTATCAACACCTTTCTATCCACATGACCAAAGATCATCGAGTGTTTTATGTTTATATTGCTAGGTAACTGTTATCCAAACTGCTGTACCACTGGCTGCACTGAAGATTCTTTCTTTGGTCTTTGTCAATCAGAAGGATCCCATCACCATTATTATCACATAGACATCCACTACTTTTATCTGCTAGATGTGAAGATTCCTGGTGTAGACTGTTTGAGCATTACGTTTGGAGAGTAGTATTGCAGGTAAAATCAAGAATTTGTAAGTATTCATGTGGCATTTCTCACTTGCAAATGGTAAGACATAAAATTAAGACATAAATATTACTTTTCAGGCAACAACAGTGATGGCAATATTTACTATAATCCTCACCAATATATTAAGCTATTTAAGACCTGATATCCGTAAAGAAAGTATTCTAGACTAGAGCAGCATATGCTTTGTGTAAAGTAGGAAATAAAGCCATAAACACTATATCTGTATACCAATGTACGTTCAAAATCGTAAACTGCAATGATATGTTCCAAATATTTGATACTATGGTGAGGCCAATCCTTTGCTATGGATCTAATATATGGAGGATAGAGTACAGTCAAACCTGTCTAATGTGGCCATCTCTGGGAAGTGAAAACAATGACATCTGCAGACAGTTGGCTGCTTTATAGAGGTTTATTAATTTTGTGCAAGTGACCTTGAAATTGTGAGTGCTTGAGGCAGGTAATTTTGTGCCTGGGACCTTGAAACAATGAGTGCTTGAGGCAGGTAATTTTGTGCAGGTGACCTTGAAATTGTGAGTGCTTGAGGCAGGTAATTTTGTGCCAGGGACCTTGAAGCAGTGAGTGCTTGAGGCAGGTAATTTTGTGCCAGGGACCTTGAAACAGTGAGTGCTTGAGGCAGGTAATTTTGTGCCTTGGACATTGAAACAATGAGTGTCTGAGGCAGGTAATTGCTTAATAGTGGTGACCTTTGAGCAGGTTTGATAGTATATGGAATCAATTGAAAGTATTTGTATTTTTTGGTATATGGTTATTAGGAATATCAAATAGATCCAATAATTGTATGGCACTTGGAGAGTGATGTAGATATCTTTTGTCTTCTAGATGCAAACAGTATGCAGAGAATGGAAACATTCAGATACCCACTTCATTGTTATGTTATGTTAACATTGCTTGATGACGCAGAAAGAAATACTTGGGCATCTAATACAGGGCAAATGCTTTACAAGTGTGGCTTTGGCATTGTGAAGATGACTCATGACACTGGAGATGAAAATTGATTTGTGTCAAGGATCAGATATTGTTCATTGCAAAAATATCATGACAGCAATTTAGCTTCTTCATCTAGAAGTCAGCATTACATTACCTACAAAAATATATGTTAAATGCTGAAAAAATATGTTGTTTTTATTTTTATTGTTTTTCTTCCATGTTGTTGATGCTGACCACTGATGATAGAACAGGGGAGACAACTCATTATATTAACAAAGATGAATGAATAATATCCCTTCCGTGTATTTCATATAGCAGATAAATATCATTTTAATTTCATATGTCACAACTATAATGATGTAAATAAATATATTAATGAAATTTACTACAGTTTCCATGCCATAGAAAAATGAAAATCCTTTTTGATGTCTGAAAGTGTTGATATGATATCAAAACTCATAAAATATATTGTAAATGCATTAAAGAAGTTGGAATCTAATATTGCTTTTATGGTACATGACTAATAGTTACTTAATTGCACTTAATTTTGTGCTGAATTTCTACATTATATATATTAAAATTCATTTAGTCTGAGTTTTTGGCTTCCATAGTTCATTGTCTGACATCCATTAGCACAAGTTTGTTATCTCTACTCCTCCCAAACTACTTTGAGGATTGCCATGAAACTTCACACACACATTCATCCTGTGGTCTAGTTGGTTCTAAATTAAAGATGGTTCTGATTGGACATCCATTATGGCCATAACAGTGGCCATCTTAAAAAGGCTGTTGTCGCTACTCCTCCTGAATGGATGGTCATATCAGCAAGAGGTTTTCAGCGAAAACTTCTTATGATGTCTAGTTGTCTCTGAATGGATGGTCATTAAAGCAAGAGGTTTTCAGTGAAAACTTCTTATGATGTCTAGTTGTCTCTAAATGAAACTTGTTCCAATCTAATGCCAAATATGGTCACCATAGCAAATATCTTGAAAATCTTGTTCTCACTACTCATGAACAGAAAGTCATATCAACATAGAATTTTTACCAGAAGATTTCTTTGATGTCTAGCTGATCCCAAATAAAATGGTGCTTTTCTTACCTCCAATATGGCTACCACAATGGCATTCTTGAAGATTTTGTTATCACTAGTCCTCCTAGATAGATGGTCATATTGACTTGTGGCTTTCACCAAAAGACTTCAGGTGATCTCTGTTTGGACCTAACTCACAAATGGTGATGATCTGAGATCCAATGCAGCTTCCATCTTGCAAATCTTATTATCACCACTCCATCTCAATGGAAAGTCATATCGACATGGGGTTTTCACCAAAAGACTTTTATAATGTCTAGTTGTTTCTAAATGAAAATGGTGCCAATCTGATTTCCAATATGCCCACAGCTGAGGCCATTTTTAAATCTTATTATTAGAGGGTCATACTGAGACGGAATTTCCCAGAAAGACTTCTTATGATGTTTAGATGTTCCTAAATGCAAATGGTGCTAATCTGACATCAAGTATGGCCACCATTACAGCTTTCTTGAAAATCCTTTGTTATCTCTGCTCCTCCAGAATGAATGGTCATATTCACATGGAGATTTCACCAAAAGACTTCTAATGATGTCTAGTTGGTCCTAAATGAAAATGATACCAATCTTAAATCCAATATGGCTCCCACAGGGGCACAAATCTTGTTATTGCTCAAAAATATCAGAGATGGTTTCGACACCCAGCAGTTAAAAAGAAGAAATGGTCTCATCATAATTCTTGGAAATTCGTTTCAGCAAGTAGAGTGTCAGTCCATTCAAGGTAACAGAAAGAAAGTGAAACCAACAAATGAAGTACAAATCAACAAGCAATTTCTTTCTAGATAATTAAAATGAAAATCAAAAGACACCTACAGTTATGTGAATTAAAATCCAAATGATCCAATAAGTCTAAGTATCCTAATTACAAGTCCTAAATATAGAATGTTCCAAATGAATGGCTGTATCCTGAAATGTGTTGATGTGCCAATGGTCTTTAATGTCCTGCTGTGTCAGTAGTCTTTAATGTGCTAATATGCCAAAATGAAGTACTCTAAAATATCTTTGAATACGTTCACATAAATCCCAAAGTCGTCAATTCAAAATCCAAAAATCCAAAAGTCTATGAGCACTTTTAAAATCCTATAAATATTTTAAATATTTCCTCTCTCATAATTTAGAATGATTTTCCACAACTGTAATAGCTCTTTAAAAGACTGATGATAATGTCGAAACTGAAAAACTGTCCACTAAACATGGTATATATAAAGATAAGTCCCATGACAGAACATTCTAGAATAGTAAATGGCCTATGTGCTTTTTGACACATAACTCCTAAGGTAATTCTAGTTTTATCTGTAAACAAAATCAACCTTGACCTCAAACTCAGTAAACATTGTGTTTATCAAAGCTATCATTGAACTCAAATCTTAAGTAAACAACCTAATTCAAGGACACTAGTTAAACTTTTTTTATGGTAAACAACACCAAAGCTTAAGCAAATATTAAAGTCAAGAAACATTTATAATTTCCTAAACTATTTATAATATTATATAAACATCATACATAACACTTTTAACAAGCTTAAATATTACCTGGCCACAATGAACACCAAACTTTGCCTACTGTCTCTTTTGACAATTCAAAATACCCAGCCACCATGAACACCAAACTATCATGGCTAGCCACTTCCATTACCAGACCACATTGAACACCAAGCACTGCCTTGTGTTTCTTTTCACAAGCTGAAATATTACCCGACCACCATGAACACCAAATGATGCCTCCTATTTCTTTTGACAAATCCAAATACCCAGCTAACTTCCTTGTTACAGCAAAGTATGATGGTCTTTTTGTTAGGTGCCATTTTGTTGTTGTTTTTGAGTCATTTTCATTCTACGGTGTTGGTTTGCTTTTGGTACTTAGAAGATAAGTTATTGACTTCCAGATAACCTTACTGGTATTGGTACTATTTATGTACCTATAATGTTCTGCTTGACTAATTAATAATGCTGCATGGTAGGAACTAATCACATAACTTACACCCTAACAAAATGTAAATGTTATTGATGTGATACAACACTTTTATCATGATGCTGTAACTGGGTTTTACTTCATTTAGTTTCATATGTCTTGAAATGAATTATGTTTTAATCTAATAATAGGTTCAAGCACAGATGGAGATTTTCAATCAAGAACATGCTGCAAGGCTCAAGCAGAGACTAAGATTTTCAATGAAGAACATTCTTTAACGTAGAAAGAGACACCTATTGTGACATAATGATTCTGCAATGAGGGTAACGTTTATAAATGTTCAGTCATTCTTAACTTCTCATCTTATATATCCAATCTTGACAAATTTAATAACTTTTAATATTTTAAGTGTAAAAATCAGATTACCTCAATATGGACTTGATGTCACAGGATGAAGCCGGGTTGGGAATGGATTAGGGAAGACACCGAAAACAACTGCGTTAATAAGATGTTTATTTATTAACGCAAGTTAAAGATGAACAAATCTGACACCATTATAACAAAAAGATAATGAAAATTATAAAGTTCCCAACATGGAACTATCAACAAAAGTAACTCAACGAGAAAAATCAAAGATGAATTTAACGAATGGAATTTTAAACGAAGGTGAATAAAATCCTATCACAAATCAACAAATAAAAATATATGATCTACACCCTAATATAAACAAGGTCTTATTAAGCACCAAGGGTGACCAAAGCATGTGATTTATGCACTTATCAATATAATACTCATTTATTCATCAATCTATTAACTCATCAATTTATCAATTCATCAAGCGATATTGGAATATGTATGAATTTATGAATCTATCGTTCAATAACGATATTGAAATGGGAATGCATGAAATTATGAATCTATCACACATATAGCGATATTGAAATGTGAATACATGTAATTTTGCTCAGATAGCAATAGTGAAAATAACAATGACATGGAACACGTAATATATATAACTATCGTGGCGCCCATTTGACGCCCAAGATGTCTCTCCGGTTCCACCCGCTCTAGTCAATGGTCAAGGAGCCCCCACGCATGGTCCACCCCTCCCAGTCTGTTGAAGGATCCCTCGAGAGCCGTCTCATTCAACACAGACCCGCTGGTCGCGAATCCTTGGTCCCTCGCATCGAGAACACCAGTACACTTTTCCGAACCAACGTCACCAGACACAGCGTACACGTCACAAGAAACCACACAGAGTTCTGTGACTCCACATCACCTAACCATATATAAGGCAGCTAAAAGTATAACAACTAAACCGTGTAGTATATATGACACGGTTAAGTACTTCTGCATTGATATATGTTGCGCATGCGCCCACATCAATTATATCTCGTTACACATTACATTAATCATTCAATGCATGCTGCGTATAATTAAATAAAATCCGTCTGTTCAGTTACAACAAATAGCTATCTTGAACCAGACTATAGTATTTCTAATATCATGGCGTTGTATGACCTAGGTATTGACTCTCTGTAGAATTTATAATAAATTCTAAAACATCTAATATATGAAACAATTCTGTCATATAAAACGAATAGTGATAAAGAATACAATCTTAAATTTCACATACCTCTACAGCTGAAGATTTGCTCCCGTAAAGAGGTAAGCTTTCTGACAAGACTCGTCGTAGTGTAATTTGTTTATAGAGAATTTGCTCTATATGTACCCTAGCTGTGACAAATATGCGCAGCTAGGTACCTAGGTTTTCACTGCAGGCAATTTGCACATGCAGCATTGGGTGAATCGCGCTCAGTATTTCAAAATAACTAGAGCCGAAAAAAATAAACCACCCTCGAGTAACGCTCTAGTCGGAAACGAAACCCGAATACATTTTCGATCACATATACATATTGATATAAATCATACACAATTCCGTAACACTTGAATCTAGTTCATAGTCAAGAAAATTTCTGGATGACCAGTAAACTTCTATCATCTGAGTCAAAGAAAGCATCTGGTTTCAGGTTCATTGAGAAGCTTGTTAATGATGAAAGAATTGACAAATGTTTGCAATACCTGTATTCATATTTACTTGCATTAAACAAGGATGGGAATAATTTAAATGAAAATTGAAAAATATACATACTGCACCAATTATTTACAGCATTTAATTTTATAATGGCTCGTCTATTTCATAACACACAAATAAAACACATGATCATGTTAGAATTTGCAAAAATCAGGGGATGATTTTGACAGTGTAAAAGGTTGAAAAATGTTGATACATTATTCATAGCTACCATATATAATCATGTATAAGTTGAATACAATTGCAAACTGCATAGACCCAGATCGGCCATCGCATAATGGCCTGGAGATCTGGGTCTCTGCAGTTTGTTGGGACTATAAAATATAACAAACAACATAGACCCTGATCTGCCGGCGCATAATGGCTAGGAGACTATAAAGTAAACAACACAGACCCTGATCTGATTGCACATTTTGTGATGGCAGATCAGGGTCTATGTTATTTGCAGTTGGACCCAATGTATAACCGAGTATGATAGAGTATCCTTCACCAATCTGGCAGTAATGCTTTAAAAATATTATAAAAAATGCTTAATCAGATTTATTTTAACTTTTACTTTTTAAAAGCTGATTATATCCTTCTCTCAGTATAATGCATCCCCTGAAATAGGATGGATATGGGCATGAATCTCATTAAAAACTGATTATAACCTTCTCTCAGTATAATGCATCCCCTGAAATAGCGCGGATATGGGCATGAATCTCATTAAAAGCTGATTATATCCTTCGCTCAGTATAATGCATCCCCTGAAATAGCGTGGATATGGGCATGAATCTCATTAAAAGCTGATTATATCCTTCGCTCAGTATAATGCATCCCCTGAAATAGCATGGATATGGGCATGAATCTCATTAAAAGGGCTTCATTTATGTACCATATATACTCGATTATAAGTCAGGTCCAACTGCAAACAACATAGACCCTGATCTGCTGTCATATAATGCAACGGCAGATCAGGGTCTATGTTGTTTGTTCAACTGAGTACTCCTAACAAACTGTATATATCCAGAACGGCTGGTGCATTTTGTGACAGCAGATCTGGTCCTGTGCAGTTTACAATTGCATGGACTTGACTTATAATTTTCAAACTTCAACAGAAAATGTTACATATAGCAAAATGAGAAGGGAAGTGCATAGTTTGCTTTCAACAAAGCTGCTAGTATGTTGCACCTTCTTATTGGTCTATAGAAATAGAATCGGAATACTCCTTACACTTTCCAAAAATACATGCTAAATATTGAATCATACCTAGTATTTGGTAAGTATAATGCCTGTTCTTCTCTCCATCCTTGTGTGTGTATATTCATAGCCCTTTTCTCCTTGCACCTCATTGATGTTATAGGAATTATAAGGCTGGTAGGGAGTGTTAGTGTTGTGTACAAGGGGATGACAGGGAAGTTGTAGGGGAATAAAGCTTTTACTTTGTTTATAAAGGGATAATAGGGAAGTTATAGGGGGATTTCATTTTCCATCTTGTCGCCAGAGAGTTCCATTGGGATTTTTTTAATGTTACATTTTCTCTTGTCACAATACAGGCCCATTATGTTGTCCCTATTCAAACACAAAACTGTTATCCCTGTTCAAAAACATGCCAGTTACTACCTTTCAAACACATAACAATTACTCACATTTAAACACGTGACTCTCATCCCAATTCAAACACGTGACTATTATCCCCATTCTAACTTGTAACTATAATCTCCATTCTAACATGTGACTGTTACTCCCATTCAAACACATGACCGTCATTCCCATTTAAACACATGACTGTTATCCTCATTTCAACACATGACTGTTATCCCCTTTCTATCACTCTTCAGAAATCTTTCTCCAAAAAATTGCAGGTGTAGTTTTCCATGGCGCTATGTGACAGGGAGAGTCATACTATCCTTATGGTGTCCATTTCAGATCGACTGTATCGTTAATTTTAATGTCATCGGTTTACACTCAATCAGAAAATGCGTTATATTCTCATGTGTTTTGCAATCTAATTATTAGAACACACAATATAGATCCTGATCTGCAATCACAATACGATGGCAGATCAGGGGCTATGTTTGCAGTTGGACCAGGCATTTTAGAATCGAATTTTCGTCAAAATTGTCTTGGGGGAAGCTCAACATAAAAATAACTTTGGCGTCATTGTTCATATCTGTTCTTCCATCCACAATTCTAGATTAATCTCAATATTAAAATCATTTTATTTTCTTTTATTTTAATGTGATTTTATTCCATCCTCTTTAGATTTGGAATACAGCTTCATAGCTTTGGGGTGGACTCAACTTGCAGGTCATGACCAGCTTCTTGTTTATTTTTTAATCACGAGTTAATTGCTTTGGAGAGTCCTGTTGCTACTTTTAGGTTATGTTGGGTTTACTTTTTGTTCACTGATGATTGTTTAATAAAAATGCATGTTGTTGAATTTTTATTTTTACAAGGGGAAGACAGAGGAGTAGCTTTTTGGTAGAAGGCAGAAGGATGCATGCAAAATGTATAAATAGAAAGTTATTTTTCAGTGATTTAACCAGAAAATAATAATTTTGAAAAAGAGTCCTCTTCTTCATGGTTGGTATGACTTTTTGTTTTTATATAATATAAGATATATAATCAAGTTTCCTATGAGGTATTCCTTTTAAATTTGCTATAGGTAGGGTCTATTTCACAGGATACCCATAATATAACAAAACCATGTATTTTCAAGAATAATTTAAATGATTCATGCATACCTATCAGAAATATAATTAGCCTGTCTCACAGATCCAAGGTAGATTTTCGTGGAATAGCACTCCTTCTCAGGAATCATGCTTGGGTTTGATATGAGTAAATTGTTGCCCTCATCCATGAAGTTTCGCTTGAACATACTAGGAAAACAAAGTTTACTACCTTGTCTTGCCACAAATCGGTGCTTATCCTCTCCATTTCCACAATTTAACCCATTGATATTCAGCAAAACAGAGTTAATCTTGTGTGGTTTTTAGTCATAAGATGTATATTTGTAGGTATAAAGCAGTAAAAACATCCTTTAAATTCAATGTTTGTGCAAATCTAGTAGTTTCAAGTGCTGTCAAATTGCACCGAGTTACAGTTTTACTGCCAAACATGCAAATGTTGAACTCTAGGAAGTGAGTGAAATCCTGAGCTTTTTCAATGCTAGAGCAAAATACTGTATCATTAAAGATGTTTTGAGATAAAAACTATGAAGAGATTATTGAATTTATCCAATATTTCACCTGAAAATGTAGTGGGATGAGATGGTCTGCCTTCAGTGAGTATTACACCTCTCCCTCGATAACTCCAGAACAACTGGATCCATATACATCGACTGCAGCATAAGCAAGGGCTTGAGATAGCGAGAGAAACAAATTTTTCTTAACATTAATGGAGGGGAGGAGGGGGCTAGCAACTTTATATCAAGTTGACATGCAATACTCACAAATGTATGCATCAGTATGGTTTAAGTTGCCTTTCTATCAGTATCAGCATGTCTGTTCATCGTAAGCAAACACAAGTTAACTAAACCTTCATAGCTAGAATTACACTCATAACCACCAGAGCCAAACACATCATTATGTCTGTACTGTTTGATTTATCAAGACAGCAATTTTAACTGTCACCATACAATTCTTCGTTGACAGCAAAGTTCGTGAGTTATCGAGGTGCGCTAAAACAAGGGAGCGGTGTAGTTGGCTGTTTTCAGGAACAGTTAATAATGCTATGACTGATCAACGACCTTTCAACTTCAAGATGCAAAAAGTTTTTAATATTTTCATTAAGTAAGAGTTTTGTGTATATTGCAATAATTGTAATACTATTTAACCTGCAGAGCAAGAAAAACACTGGTTGCTGATTAACGTGAACGTATTTTGCCATTACAAAATATTTACCGCTTTGACCACTTCTACCTATTTTCCCATCATTCCAGCCTTTTTAGACAGGAGGGAGAAGTCATTTGCTTTAAATTTTGAGCACAGCATGAGTCCCAATTGTGTGGGAATTTGAATTTATTAACAAATGTCTTTTTTTTGTTTGTTTGTTTTCTTATTTTCTAATTAATTTTTCTAAATACCAGAGAAACATGAGAGTGTCCCACTTAGAGATCCTACTTTTGAATACTCAGTTATTACAGGAACTAAAAAATAACACCCTTGAATTATCTTTTTATTAAACTATATTCTTTCTTTATTCTTGCATTAAGATAATTACCATATTTCTTCTTAAAAAAAACACCCGATCCATAGTAATTGCTCTTCCCCTTTTTTCCACAAGGAAAATAAAGCTAAATATAGAGGTAGGACAAAGTTAGCCCACTTGGTGCTTCTTCCCATTTTCAGGCCCTTATCAGAAATGTGAGATACAAGAAGAAACATCATAATAATGAGTTTTAAAGCTTAAAAGAAAGAAAGTCAAGGGCAAATAAAAATAGCATATAATCATGTTTAAGCTGATAGAATTGTATGAAAATGGATTTATGACTGAACATGTTTAAACAACAGGATATTGAGCTGTTTTCTTAATCTTAAGTCTGTTTCAATTAGATATTCTAGATTCACTTCTGTTAGAAAATTGCAGTGCCCATGGGGTGTTTATTAGAAGAAATATGGTATATGCTTACAGTTGATTCTTGGCCACATTGCAAAGCAATTCCAACTGATGGATTGATGTTGTCTGTCTGTCAAGTCACATTAAGCTGGTGTTCATATTTGTTACTACACCATTACTTGTCAAGTCACATTTATCTGGTGTTCAGATTTGTCATTCAAGTGAAAAGTTTTTTTACATTTCGTGTAACATTTGTGTTTAGATCATTTTCTCAGACACTATTGCCTATGGAGTTATATAACATGGTATGTAATGGCATCATAAGTATTACATCCATCATTGAAAACTAGGTCACTGTGAGCTATATTTAATGCTCAGTCTTGTGCACACCTATGGGTTGAGTTAATTTCGTCTAGGTTAGAATTTGTGTTTTGGTCATTTTCTCAGATACTATTGCGCATAGTCACATAAGTCAGTCTTTAAATGCATCGTGTGGAATACTACATCTTACAGTGAAAATTAAGTCAATATGACCTATATTTTGTTGTCCAGTGATTTGGTTTACTTGGTGCTTAGTTCATTTTCTCACTTTTTCTAGGTTTATGTTTGCATTTAAAAACCCCATGGCAATATTACATTTTATTCGGGAAGAGTAGTGATAATATTTTAAAGATGGCCACCACAGTGGCCATATTGGACATCAGATAGGCACCATTTTCATTTAGGACCAACTATTGATATGACCATTTATTTAGTAGGAGTAGTGATAACAAGATTCTCAAGAAGACCGCTTTGGTAGCCATATTGGTCATCTAATCAGCATCATTTTCATTTAGGCCCAACAAGACGTTATATGAACTCTACTTGTGAAAACCCCATGTCCATATGACTTTATGTTCGGAAGAAGTAGCGAAAACAAGATTTTATAAATGGCTGCTCTGGCAGCTATATTGGGCATAAGATTGGTACAATTTTCATTTAGGATCAACTAGACACCATAAGAAGTCTTTTAGTGAAAATTCCATATTGATATGACTATCCATTCAGGAGGTGTAGTGATAACAATATTTTAAAGACGGTCACTGTGGTGGCGATACCAGATGCCCAAGCCACACCATTTCATTTAGGACCACCTACACCATGGAATGAATGTGTGTAGAGTTTCATGGCAATCCTCCAAGTAGTTTAGGAGGAGCAACGATAACAAACTTGTGCTAACGGATGGATGGATGGCAGACAACAAACATAATCTCTTCTGGTCTATCACCAGTAGACCTAACAACCACAGCTTCTGTCATATGTGTCCTGACTGAAATGTCGTATGTACCGAGTGCTTCTCAATCAAGCAGAGGAATAAACGATAATGACAAATATATTTTATTGACGTCAGAGAATGCTTTCCATAGTGTCGTATGCATGTTCTTTGTGCTAAGGAATTTCTTATGTGTTACACTGAATATTAATTTTGTCAATGAATACTGAATATATATTTAAAGTCATGAATTTGTATTTTGGTATTTGAAAATTTAGTTTTCTTTGCTTTCTTTGATTTTATTGTTCTGAAATTTCCATTCTCTACTAATGTATTCATCTGAGAAATTAATGTGAGAAACCAGAAATAATAGACAGAAATGAAGGTTTTTAATTTGATCACCATGCAGATAATTCACATTATCACAAGAGCTCTCTTTGCAAGAGAGGTCTTAAGGACTGAACATTTAAGAAAAAAAAAAACCCAATGTCACCCACCCCCGAAAATTAAATTATCGGTCCCTTAGGCCCCACTCTCACTTTGCTTACTAATAAAAGCTAGTTAGGGCCTAGCCTACACATCTTTTTTTCTATATGTTTCCAGATGGCAGACAAACATCAAAAATTACTTCTTTTGGTGTCCAAAAATCAAACAGGAAAAACAAAATCACTCCAGGAATGAAATAGCACTATGATAATGTGATAGCCTTGACATAAAATAGCAAACTGTCCTCTTTTTGTGCAGGGTAATGAATGAAAAAGACAACAAGCCTAGTTGTTGTTTATGATTTATGTCCATCTGCCAGAAAGCACAGTTAAACATGTATTAGAGCCCCACATTTATGTGTACTTTCCAAAAGAACAACTATGTCAGTGATCTCCCTCTTCCCTATGCTACAAAATTTGTGACAGTTAAAATATACACTACAAAGGCACATGTGTTTCCACAGAGGAGGGGGAGGCTGTCCCGCCTCCCTCAAAAAATTCACAGACAACCATGCAAAGGCACTCGAATTTCATCAGTGTTTAAAACAAAAAATGAAAATAAAGTAAATAAGTTGGTTTCTGAATGACGTATGATATTGAAGGTATTTAAGATTGATAAATGTATGTATTTCTGGTATCAAAAGTAGAAATACGTGCATGATGATTAGTCATAAGCAACAATTGTGAGAGGCTCCTGTGTGGCAGGTGTTGTATGCAAACTTAGGATAAATGCCACAAGCAACTAACACTATATGCAATGTAATCAATAGTATGAGTGTGATTAATATGTTACAATCCCTCATTCTTCCTTTCCTTCTTTTTTTACATTTATATTTTTTCTTTCTTTTAAAGTGCACTTGCATGTCAGGTAAAGAACAAGCCGGCAGGACAATAACTACCCTGAATTTACTCTACATAAGACTGACAACAAGGATAATTTATTTTTCTTTTGTTTCAAGAATCCTATATTGTTTCTGGTCCATGCAGACTCTTTGATCCATTCATGTTATTCTACCGGCGGTAGGCTAAAAATACCGTTTTAAAGATCGTCTACCGCACGTACCGTTTAGTAGTTAAAATCTACCGCTTTTGAAAATTAAAAAAGAAAAGAAAAAAAAAAAAACCCAATAAGGTATTTTTACGCGTTCTATTAACACATTAGGAAACCAGCCAGAACCAGTCTACTGGGAACCGGAAATGCTCCACTACTACAATGACTGGTGCGATGATGCGTGGTTGAGCAATAAGAATTAGAATTGTTATAGTACAGCTGACATATGTACACAGCAAGCTGGCTAATTGATTACCTTATTGTTGGAATTTGAGGAATTAAAGCCAAATGCAGGATGTTTGTTGAGGTGTTATAAATAATAAAATGATAAAAGGTAGGCCATGATGTCTTCTGACCCTTTGATGAAAATCGGCCGACCCTTGGCGGAGACGAGATGAAACGAAGTGACCGACCATACAAAATTATTTCGGCAGACACACTAGAGTAAGTATTTTTATTTTTGACTTGTTTGATTGTTATTGTCTTGTTCAAGACGTTTTAAGAGGACAGTTCGTATATTTTTTGTTCAATTAGAAATGTGTGCTTTCTCCCAATGCTAAAAAAAACGGCTATGAAATGTTATCGATAAAAGTTCAACAATGCTTGGATGTCAGTTTAAGTGTGTACAGGTGAGCAGCAAAGGTCCTGAGTTTGCATTGTGTGTTTCAAAGGTATGCATCTTTTGTATTTCATAACCTATTTTAAGTTTTCATGCACATAAATTAAGTTAAAGTCCTAGATAAAATATATCAGTTAGCAATATATATATATATATATATATATATATATATATATATATATTAAAAGATAATTAATTTTAAAGTTTGGTAAATTATTCATAAAAGCATAAATACATCATGTATTTTTTTCATTTTTATTTCAAGTCTAAATCTGTCTTTTTTTAAATTTACTGTGGTGAAACTTGCCACAGAATTTTGGATCTGAGTCATAAAGAGAAAGAAGCCCTTGAGGATGAGGCTCAGGGATACATCTTAAGTCCAAGTCAGGAACTTCCTCCTCAGCGTGAACATAGCTTGGAGGAGTATTGGAGTGTAGTCAGCAACCTTACAAACCCATCAACAGGAAAACTGAAGTTTAAACTTCTTTGCAGGGTGCGCGTGATTGTCCTGACTTCCCAACATTCTAATGCTGATACAGAGAGGACATTCTCCATTCTTCGCAAAATACAAAGTGATTCATGAGGAAATCTGGACCAGAGAACTGTTGAGAGCCTGTTAAGTGTGAAGCTTAATAATCACAATGAATGTCATCAGTGGTCACTCGACAGTGATTTTGTGAAGGACACTAAAAAATGCTACTGGATTTTATAAAAGAAAAATGTGTGCAGTGAACTATCAGATAAACAACTCTTCCTTTTTCATTATTTTACCATATAGTGACTACTATTAATTAATTCTTATTGTAACATTTTCCATCAGAATCTGAATCTGATTCATGTTCAAACTTGCTGTTTTATTATAGTATGAAGAAAATACATATTATGGCACAAAAAAGCACTTGTTTCGTTTTCCATCCCCTGGAAACGTAAAATTTATGCCAATAAAAAATCTACTGGTTTAGAGGCCAATCTACTGATCAAAATTTGTAAATCTACTGGTTTGAAATCCTGGTTCTGTCACACGTATGTTGATCTGTTGCTTAATAAGATAAAATAAGGGATCATGGCTGCTAATTACAATAATGATTTTCCTGTTAGTTTTCTTGAATCAAACACCATGTTGCCTGCACAAGAATGGCAATCAAAACAAAAGACAATGAGGCAAATCATTCATGATAACTGACACAAAGGATTTAAAATTACTTTAGTTATTGGTAAGTACATGATTACATTCAATATTTCTTGCTCAGCAGGCACAAGTATTTTCCGAGATAATTTGGCACCTATTCACGAGACCAATATGGGCATTTCATGTTCAATGCCTAACACTGAGTTGGCAAATAGTCATCTGAGCTCCTTTTTCGGCCAAGTCCAGCAAACATGGCTGTTTGAGGACCTCTGACATGTACGTATGTATGTATGTATGTATGTATGTATGTATGTATGTATGTATGTATGTATGTATGTATGTATGTATGTATGTATGTATGTATGTATGTATGTATGTATGTATGTATGTATGTATGTATGTATGTATGTATGTATGTATGTATGTATGTATGTATGTATGTATGTATGTATGTATAAATGTATGTATGTTTGTATGTATGTATGCTATGTTTGAAACATATTTGTTACTGGTATGTAGGTATACAAGCAAAATATAATAGATTCAAGACAGACAGACATGTATATCAATCACAATTTTTTAAAGTATCTAGGTTTCTCTATTATTAAAGATACTTCATTATTAAAATTATTGTTATTATTATTATTAAATAAAATTTGGAAATCAAACATATCATAATAGTTATTTATATAATCTATGTTTATTTAACATTCACAGCACCAACATTTCTGAGAGGCTGTATCCTAATTTGATAAAATCTGCAATTGGGACAAATTGCCCTGGGGATGAGCAACCCTAGGGGATGAATTGTTCATGGACACACTGTCTGGGACAAAGTGGCTGAGGATGATTTGTCTTAGAACACTACTAATGATGTCTTGTTGGTCCTAAATGAACATGATGACAATCTGACATCAAGTATGTCCACCACAGCAGCTAATTTGAAAATCTTATTATTACTGAAGAATATCACATAGTTTCATCACTCAGCAGTCAAAAGGAAGAAATGGTCTTATCTTAAATTCTTGGTTATTCGTTTTGGCCACTAGAGCATCATTCCCCTTGAAGGACTCTTGTTATATGATCAAATCGGTCTTTTTCTTCATCTAGGTCACGTCTTTCCATTCGAAGTCTCTTTCCCAGCAACCCATTTTTTTTTCTCATGCTAATGTTGCACCATCTGTCAATATACATGTCACCAATCATTTTTGACTTCTTGTGATCATACTCATGTCTTGATCAAATCCCCACATTCGTCATTTGTACATGTGCTGTGATGTTGAGAATGACTTATTTCCTTTGTCTTGTCTCAATTTCTAACTTATGTGCACATTTCTCCTGACCACTGCACTCTACAAACTTGGAGTCATATATTAATCAAGTTCTTCAGGTCAGCTGCCAACAATTTGGTTTTCACAAGGTAACTTTAATGGGAATAAGTTGATTTAAACCAAATTTGGTATGAAGCTTTATACAGATGAAACCATGGCAGTGGTCTCTCTAGGCCAGTCAGCTGATGGGGAACCCACACAACTTTATATTAGCTGCACCAATCCTCCTACACGTTGTTAGCACCATTAGACCTTAATTGATGTTACTCCTACTCACTATTGCTCACTCACACCTTTGATATGTTTTTGTTTTACTTCACAAGAATGACTTTTTTGTGATGCAAATTTAACCAATATTTAAGATCAGTATGCAAAAGATGGGCCTTTTCCCCACATCAGTGAAGACTAATTCAGTATGTTAAAGATGGGCCTTTTCTCACATCTGTAAAGACTAATTCAGTATGTAAAAGATGGTCATTTTCCCACATCAGTGAAGACTAATTCAGTATGTAAAAGATGGTCATTTGCACACATCAGAAAAGACTAATTCAGTATGTAAATTATGGTCATTTTCCCACATCAGTGAAGACTAATTCAGTATGTAAAAGATGGGCCTTTTCCCACATTAGTGAAGACCAATTCAGTATTTTATGGCAAGTTTATAGTAAAATGAAACCTTTGACATTTAGATAATCAAACTGCTGGTATGATAACATGTACTCCTGCACCTTTATACAGTTCTAGGGTAGACTACTGCTCGGACAAGTTTCATTTCTACCTTGAGTAAGTACGACTCTTGATTACCTGTGTCCCTAGCTCTGGTTTCCACATCAAAACTTTTGGATGCAGTGCGACAAATCCAAGAAATTTTGGAATGATTTCGTACTCTGACTTGAGAATAAAAAGAGACACCAGGGATAAAATCCTAAATAATTTGGTTATGTTGAGTAAATGGAAATGTGTGTGTCAAACGTATCTAATAAGGTTCATATGATTACGTCCTTAATAGCTAACATGAAAAAATATATGACGTTGATAAGCAAATATATTTATGAAAATCCATATTAGATATATATCGCAAGCGTTGCAGTAAATGGTACTCTGTTTTCTTAAAATGAAGCACTACACCAGGCACATATAATAGACTGGTTCAGGCTATTTCTTTTCGGTCTTCTTTATACTTTTTTTTCTCGTGTTGGTTAAGCTTTTTGAAATGTCTGCTATACATTTATAGAATCGCTTTTCTTTGTTTTATTCGTTTAACAAAAAGAAATAAAGTTAAAAAAAGGCTTTGAGCTTTATGTTGATAAGGTTTTGAATGACTTAAATTTCCAGCATTCTACGTAATCATTTACAGGTGTTATTGTCGCTGAATCCTCATCCTCCTAATTTTGGTTTCAGCAGAATAACTGTACCAAGAACGGTTGAGTTTCAATCAAATTTGGTATGCAACTTTATATTGATGACACCTCGAATTAATTTGATTTCCAGCATTATTACATGCCTTCATTCACATAATTCCCCAGCATATCATTAACAAAGAATTTTGGATTTAACTGACTTTTGCAAGCACTTTTATATTGATGAAACCTTCAATGGGTTTGCTGTCAATTTTCCACGACATCATTTACGGATCAGATTGTTGACCCTGATTACCCATCCTCCTATCTTTGGTTTTGGCAGCATAACATTGCAAATAATTATTGGGTTAGTGTTTGCACTTGGATAAAAGTTTATGATCATAAGTTTCTTGTAACCAATCCATGATCAATTCATAATCTATTAATGTGTCCACGTGATATCTTGTCCAAACATAAGCTATTTTTATCCTCACACTGTCAAAGAAGTATGGGGATATTATTAAACAATCTGTCCCTCCATATTATGTATGTTTGTAACGTCCTCAAACTCCTTCAACACTGTTATAGCTAGACATGTGAAACTTGAGTCATTGAGAGTATCATGAAGGTAGATAGTGTTAGCATATGTGGAATTGTGACTTAACTCGGGTGGATGCAGGTGAAGGGTAGGCTAGAAAGTTATTTTACATAAGTTGTAAATAACTACACAGTTGTTTGTCTCACAGGCTTGGGAATGTTTGCTGGTCTGATCAATGGCCCAAGTATTAACATAATTGTTTATTATGTCAGATTGCAGGGGACGTATGGGTCAACTCCCAGTTCTTTCCCTACCCCCAGGGATTTACCCTCTGGGTCATAACATACAAACTATTGAGCTTCCACTCTATATAGACTTCCTGGGCATGTAAAGACACATTTATACATGCAATTGATGTTGAATTAGGGGTCCGAGATTTGCTTTAGGGATTTAAGCCCACGAGTCATAACTTTTAAACTATTGACATCCCTACCATATAACCATATATATACACTTTATGGGCATGACAATAAATTTGTTTTTACATGTAACTGACTTTGACCCCAGGATTCATCCCTACCTCCAAGGAATAGTCCAGGGGCCATAAGATGGAACTGTTGTGATCCCCAACCTATTTACATATTAACACTTACTGGGCATCAAAGGACATTTGAAACATGCAGCTGGCATTAAAACAGGGGGTCCGTCCTTATCCTTTGGATACTAAGCCCCTGAGTCATAGCTTGGAAACTGTTGAGATCTCTGCCATATAACCATGTATGTACTAATGTGGCATGAAAAGACAACTGACATTTGCCTTTGAAACAGTTCTTATGCAAGAGGCACAACCTTCAGTTTGGAGGTAAAATTGGGGATGCACAGGGATACATGTTTTACAAACAAATAACTCGAGTTCAGATAGTTTTGATGTTTGAAACAATTGGAACAGAGCAAAACTGAACTTCACCAAAATCATTCATATAAATTTTGAATTGGTTATTGGCCATTTTACTGAAAGTGACTGATGCTGGACAATCAATTAATCGGAACAATACAATTTAACGTGCATCATTATCTTTATGAAACAAGGCTTTGGACATGTCTACATTTAGAGAAGTTATGGCCACTGATTTTGCCTGTTCTCCTACTTTTGATTTCAGCAGCATAATTTTAAGAGGGATTGTAGAATTTCAAGTGAAGTTAGCATGCAGCTTTTTATGCTCCAGCACAAAAGTGGTAGGGGCATATTATAGTGTCACCATTATCCATCTGTCTGTCCTTATGCCACACCGTAGTAAAAGACAGATTTTTCAAACTAACGAGTTACATGTTTACCAGGCGTGAGGCAAAGCCTGGCTAGAAAAACAGTAAAGTACGTGATTGACCAATCGGGTGCAGATTCAGAGGACTCTGCACTGTCACAGCCAGAGAGATAATGTCACAACTCATTTAATCCTCCGTTTATATCCCAAACCCGTCTGTAAAGATTGCGTTAAGGTAATTTCAGGCACTGTACTTGGGAATCCATGTTCCATGAGTACATATACAGTTATTCATGCCACTTTAAATGAGTTTGATTTCCAGCATTCAGCTGCGTTATTTAGAGAAGTTATGGCTCCTGATTACCAGTCCTCTTAAACTTTAGTTTCTGCAGCATAACTTTGCCATGGATTGTTCGATTTCAATTAAATTTGGTGTGCACTTTATATTAATGGGACCTCAGATGAGTTCTATTTCCAGCTTTCTTCTTTCTAATATAGAGAAGTTATGACCCCTGATTTCCCAGATCTTGGACATTCCATTCTGTACCAAGAGGGCCCTTGAACATAAAAACAGTTTTGCCAAATGAAGAAATGATGTGGAAATGGCACAGGTGTACTGTCAATAAGAAGCTCTGAACAGGATAACATATTCAAATTAACAGAGTAAAAAAAATAGGAGAAACATATTCAAAGTCTAGAACAACTTGCAAAAAGATGATGTCATGAATGTGACGTTTATGGCCAACCAACAATCTCACTGACGTAACATTTTACCAATAGACAACCCATCAACAACTGAACAATACACAAAAATGCTGATACCTGCCAACAATTTGTACCACGGACAAATAACGAAAAAGTTCACCATGTTAGGAAAAGAAATATGTGTGTTTCTGGTCGGCCGACCGTCCATGTTTCTCATTGCCGACTCTAGCACTGTTTTCCCCTCACATTGCCAAAATTGATTTGTTCATCTACTCGAGCCGGTTTTGCCCAGTACTTTGAAGCTCTCGAAATATTATTTGATTTATATCTAATGTTTAAAAAAAAAATAAAAAAAAAATACCTGCATACCATAATTTTAAAACCAGTGCAACAGGAAACACACATATTTGTTTTTTTGGCCTTATCAACAGAATGAACAAATTTTACCTGGATTACATATTACAAACATAAAAGAGTCAACAACGTTACAGTCATATTATAAAGCTTTCAATCTAAGGTGTATAGTAACTGTCGTGCAATTCATGTATGCGTTCAGTACCGATTATTTCAGTAATGGGTGTCGATTTTCTAAATCTGATTACATATACCTTTAAATGACGATTATTCACTTTATTTGTATCCTCATACATCCATATTCCTTTGGAAGGTCATTATTTACACGCCATTATCCATCTGTCTGTCCTTATGTCACACCGTAGTAAAAGACAGATTTTTCAATCTAACATGTGTGTTTCTGGTCATTATTTACACGCCACAAGAAACACATATGGCAAAACTTAATGTTAAAGTATGTGGACATTTCAGGATGAGGTCAACCTAAAGGTGTGATCCAGTATAATTTAGACTGAATATCGTGTACTATGATGTCATAATGAAAGCATTGAGAAAAAAAATTTATACTACCTTATATTGTGACAATTAGGCTCTTTTCTTGACCCCGTTTAGTACCTGGCCATCATTGTAAAAGTCCATAGCGATCAATAAGTTTTGTCTGGAAGTTTGGTAATGACAGTTAAGGTGCATCGCATTCAATAATCAGGATTGAACAGACTTTGGTTAAACTACATCTGCATTAAATTTCAGAACACCACTTAATATTTAAGATGAGTAAATGCACCTACATGATCACATACACTTTAGTGTTATCATGTTAAACGTACATTATTGTGCTACAGTAATCTGCTGGTAAATGTATCAGACTTTGTTTGGTGCTGTATGGCATATCAATACATGAAGTTTTTATTGTGCTTGGGCAATGGGAGTTAAATACCTTGCCCAAGGATACAGCAAGGCAGACACAAAGCAAACATCTCAGTGACAACAGCTAGAAAAGTATGTCATGTCATTTCATTAGTACAAAATCTTATGATCTTTTGGTTGAAACCGTAAATTGTTAGAAATAGGTGAACTAGGTAAAGTACCAGGTTATTTCATTAAAATATTGACCGACTCGGAGTAGGAGAGGATTCCATTCTGTACCAAGAGGGCCCTTGAACATAAAAACAGGTTTGCCAAATGAAGAAATGAAGTGGAAATGGCACAGGTGTACTGTCAATAAGAAGCTCTGAACAGGATAACATATTCAAATTAACAGAGTAAAAAATAGGAGAAAATTCTTAAAAGACACAAAAATGGTATGTGCAAACTGGCAACTCTACCAGTTGTGAAAACAAGCATCAAAATGGATAAAGGGCCTAAATTACCCAAGTTGATTGGCTGGTGATTCTGCATAAAGGCACATCATCACATTTAGACTATTCAGTGTCAAGGCTATGAGAATAAAGTGCTTTGCTCAGAGGCCTACAAGCAGCCAACTCAGTTAATCAAAGCAGGATTAAAATTGGCGACCCAATGATCACAAGTATGGCACACTAACCACTAACTCACTACCCAGATAATCTGAAGTAAGGGGGAGTGAATGGTGTATTGTTAAAACCCATCTATCGTAAGTGCAAAATGAGCTTATACTGGTATTGTTTCTATTCTTATCAAAAACCATAGTTCCAGTTTGGAAATAAATTGTACAAACCATACATTTTTGTATATTCCAATCTAATGGCCACTATAAAGGACCATATCAAAATTTGAACAAGTCCATTCTGCAAAATGATTACAGTGTACACAGATTGTTCATGGAATCTGGCACATAAATGGTGGACAGTTCACAGAGTAATTTCCAGATGCAGGGTTTTGTCCCAGTATGTGGCAAGATCATAGACTGTGGAATGCAACTAAACACCCCTTGCGTTCCAACTTATATGGAATCCATATTTTTTCTCTACTAAAATAAATGTGGTGTAATCCTACCAAGACAAGGATTTCTAAGCATGACTTTGCAAATTGATTGATTCAGGTATGCCATGATTGCTACCAAAACAACAGCTTATGTACATATCTTGGGCATCAAAACGCTGCTATTGTATCGTCCCACGCCCTATTTTGATGCAGTGTCATAAACTCCCTGTTCACAGGATGAAAAACACACCTCAGTAACATCACAACGACAACATTTGTTTACTCTCATCAACACGGAGTCACACAGACAGAAAAATGTGTCGAAAATCCTTTTTCTTATCAGTTATGAAATGAAACAAGATGGAAACATTTCTTTAAAATGCAACATTCATTCTTATCACCTATTAAGTTTTGATTATTATCATTTACTGTGCTCAGAATACAGCCCAAATTAGCATAATGCATACCTGGTGTCTAAGATTGTCAATACGCAAAATATGTAAAAAAAATAATTGATGTTCGGTATAGGTTAGAAAACACATTTAGAAAATAAATATTGTTGTTAAAATACTCACCGGATGCTTTCTTTATTGATGACTTTGTGCCTTTGGTGACTCTGATTGTGACAGTTTTGTTTGTGGTTTCGTTTGGAACGTACGCATCAAAGCAGGCAGTTGTTCCAACAAATATTGACAATGGTATTGGTAATTCACAACTTTTTACTGCAGATTTGCAGGCGATATCGGATGAGGGCGAGAGCGCATCAGGCGACACCAGTAGTATGGGGTGGGTATTGAGGACAGGGGTGGCACTTGGGGTACAAACGGGAATTTAGCATTGGGGGTGGCACTTGGGGTACAAACGGGAATTTAGCATTGTTGGCAGTTGGGGTACAAACGGAAATTTAGCATTGGGGACACTTGGGGTTAGAAGTATGGGGGAGAGGGACAATAGGACAGTAGGCAATCATGGAAAATTAATCTTTTCTTGAAAAATGGGTGGCCCTGAAAAGAGCCGTTGTTTTTTTTTTTTTTGGTTTAACATAGACATCTCCTGGAGGGTCTTCTTTTTCGGAGACTTCTACGGACTTCCGGACCGTACATCAAGACACGCTTTAAACATCCTTGTCGTTCAATATAGATGCGACGTTTCCAGATGTCGGTCTCTGTGATTTTAGTAATAGCCCATGAGACTTTTACATACATGGGGAATGCTGGGTCGAACAACATCCCCGAGATGATAGTCGATGACTCAACATTTGTCCACATCTTGTTTTGTTTCTTCTGGAGTGGTCTTGGAGAAAAAACCGGTGAAGCTCTACGAGACAAGCGGTCGTATATATATCCTATGAGCGGATTGAAATGAATCGAAATCAACTACCAATCCAAACACGCGTTACAAGCGGGTCGGTTTTTCTTCCAATGGGAAGAGAGCGGTGGTGTGACGTCATCTTGGGAATAAAGGCATCACAGCGTTCGTAGGGATTTTACTTTTTGGACAGCCGAATGGAGACTACCAAGACTACTATGTATTGGAGTGAGCCTGCAACGACGACCAATGCAGTGTTGAACTTCCAACCGGAAGATTTTAATTTAGATTTTGGGGATTTTCTGTCTGAAGAAGTTATGCCTGAAACTACCACGACTGCTGCTATACCACTACCCTCTTTGCCTGTCATCGAGGATTTTAAAAAGAGACAGCAAGAAGAAATGGAAAAATTTATACAGCGACAGAGAGAAGCTGAAGAAGTGTTTCTTCAACAAGAAGAGGAAAGGAGAAAGCGAGAAGAAGAACTAAGAAAGTTAGAAGAGGAGAAGAATGAAGCACAGAAAGAAGAGAGCGATGAAGATAAAACGGTGAGTCTACTCCAAGACATTTTATCTGAGTTTAAGCATCTAAGAAAGCTTTATGAGTATTCTTTAACTCAACCCAAGAGAAAAAGACCATCACGGGCTAAACATGCGAAGCCCATCACTACTACCACTGAGATGCTACCACCACCACCACCACCACCACCACCATTCACTACTACTACTACTACCACCAAAGCACCAGCAGCAGGAATTGGACTGGGTCGTGGAAAAGGATTGCGACAGTTGAAGTTAATCATGTCGAGCCCATAAGTTTGTTTTAACAAAAACAAACAAACACCCCAACGGTTCTTTTCAGGGCCACCCAGATCTCTAGAAAAGAAATCAATTTTGCCAAATCAAGACAAACTTTAAATCCCCATTCATTGGTTTTGTGTAAGAGTGAGTGAGTGCGTGCGTGCATCCATACTCTAAAATAACACAAAGACACTTACTTTTTTCCATTCTGGTCTATTCTCATTTTTTTTACAAAATAATT